>CAIGRP010104512.1:0-43614 GCA_903798385.1 Fraxinus cuspidata | reverse complement strand
TAGTTCTGCCCCTCAAGTTCTTTGTACTCCATCATATGAGGAGTGATCTTGCTAACCTGCCTGTCATCCAGAGGAAGTACAACTGGAGCACTTTCTCCGCTAAATTGATCCACAGTGCTGCATGAAACGTAAGACGTGTATAGATTATACACGATCTATTGGTGAGAGGATAAAAGTAATGTAGGATGGATTAGTAGGAAAAAAAAACAATACATGAAGTTGCATTAAAATTCCATAGATAAAAGAATGGACGGTGTATATTCGAGGTTATGTTAATTCCTTAGAATTTTCAAGCACAATATAAAACCATACCTATGGACAAAGTATCCATTTGATCGCCGACATACATAATTAAATTCTACTAGATCTCCCTCTTGAGCTTCCTTTCCTTCCCCTTCAAGGATATCTTTAAAAAATAATCAGAAATTTACATCAGAGATTATAAATGAACACGACAATTTAGAACATGGGATGGCACATGTATATGCCTTTAATATTAAACGCAATAAATTTATGACATCAACTTTAAGAATTATTTACCTTGTATTCTCACTCCACTTGCTAGCTTCAGAGTCCTGGATGCTTAATCCCGAGTAGTAGAATATAAGAACTGATGAGATTACCTAGTACAAGACCTATAACTCTGCATATTTTGTTGCTCTTCTATGAGCAATATAAAAGCAGAAAAAATGTGCAGGCAACGTTTACCTTATCATGTCTGGTTCTCTCATCTCCTGCATTGGTGCAGCTAGAACAGCACACGTATTTGCGAAGATTAGATTAACTCCTATCAGTCGCAAAATTGACCTTCTTGGCTCCATTTTATCTATGACAGAAGGCAATTTGTATTCCAAGTTCTTAAGCACAGCAACCTTAAATTCCTTTGGTTTTGTGACCCTGTGGTCTTGAAAAAGTCACAAGTCAGGTTATGCCTTCTGTAATGGGTGTCTGCTACCAACATATCACTAAAAATTATAAGCATCTTTCTACGCCAACTTTGATTACGTTTTACATATAAAATATCTAATTTTCGTTGGTTTTGAGAATGCTAAGAATGAGAAATTCATGCCCAGTGATGCCAATTTGTCACAGCGTCTCATGAATATGCTTTATGTTTGCTTTTGAAGTTCAAAATTACTCTATAAATTTTATTCATGAGATACACAACCCACCAAAATTACTTGCCTGATTATAAAAGACAAGAAACACAATGATTACTTAAATTAATGTACAGGGCTCAGTATTTAAACTTAGATTGGCCTCAGAGATAATAAAAATTGCAGCATGTTTAAGACAAGATTTTTAAAAATATATATTGTCTATCTCTAACAACTTGAGCTTTTAAGATGAGGTGGTAAACATGGTTTCAAACCAGGCTAAAACTAGGTTCAATTCTCGAGGTTGCCCATTTATGAAAACTTGTGCACGTGATAGACCTTTGATTAAAAATTGAATCCAGCTTACTCGTAAGGTGATGTGTTGAAAACGAGATTTATATGAATAGTTATGGCATCTATAATAGCTTAACGTTTTAAGCCCTGTTTGATGGCCATTATAAAGAGAAATAAATAATTTTAATTTAAAGAAAGTCAATTAGGGGCTTAATGAGCGATTAACACAACCCACAAAAAGGTAGACAACTGTGGCCTTCAAGGACCATCCTGGTACCAAGGCAAATTTTAGCTGAATCATGATTAACCCTCTGGTTCAAATGCCAGATTTTAGTAGTGCAAATTCACGATATTCCTTGTGAAACGAGAGTTTCTAATGCATATTTTTTGATATTCATGAATTGATTGTGAATTCCATATATTTAAGTTTTCATACAGGCTGCACAGATCAATTGCCACTAGACCAGTACAAAATATAAGAATAAAGTTCAAATAGAGTAATCAATAAAAATACACTGTTATGAAATCGACACATTTTTACCAAAAAGCTGCGAAGCTATTGATTGATATATGTTAGAATATCGAGCTCAGCTCTTCATTCTAGAGACTTCTATGTAGTTAGATAGTTTGTTAGTTAGCAAGTTTTTTTAGTCTTTAAATAGAGCACTTTGTATTCATTGGATTCTATTCCAATCTTCAACATGAAATCATCATGTTGAATCTATCATTTTCTTCCCTGCAGTACAGCAGGCTTCAATTTTGTTTCAATTCCTATTTTTAATAACCCAGAAAATAAAAATACGAAAAAAATGAGGAAACAAAAAAAGGAATGCGAATTTTCAAGCTGCTGGAAGATGGCGGAAATAGGTTTACCTTCTAAACCCGAAGAGACCCGGTAACTGTATACACGTTCGAAAAGCAGGAGCTTCCATTTTCTGTGGAGATGAGAAGTGAATGAGATGAACGGATAAAATTGGGCCCACCCAATACCCATTAACGGATCTGACTATGTGGACTTGAGGTAGCAGCACGTCACTCGGACTGGAGTGCGATCATAACCAAACAAATCTGGAAGTGTGTGCATGGCTGGAGGCACGTATGGGCACGGGTGGTGGTCAGTGGCCCACCTGAAATTTCTGTTTTTCTTTTTAAATTGAAAAACCAAAAAAGTAAAAAAATCACTACAAGATAATGGACGCAGAAATTTTCTCCCCATTCCAACTTCAAATAGCCCTCCTCGCTTTCTCAAATATGTCTACCACACGTTCTTTCAAAATATATTCTTTCGAAACTTATTTTCAATCACGCATTTTTCGATAAAATAATATTTTTCATCACATCAATAATTTTTCCTTACTTTTTAACAACATATTTATCATCATATAACTATTTAAAATATATTATTTTCTCAATAATATCCATGAAATACACCATATATTGCAAATCGGATTCCGATCGACGAATAAAGGTGAGTTCAATGAGTCAATACATTAGGCTCTTCAAATGATTTATTTGTATTATTTTTTGAAATTGTTTTCACTATTTTTGTGTTTGTGATTCAGTGGTTGAAGAAAACAAAAATGAAGGTTTTCTCCAAAGAAAATTAAGGAATCTATAGTACAAACTTTGCTGCATAATAAGATAATAGTCTGGCATTGAATTTCGACTCAAAATCTCTAGGAGAAGAATGCTGAATTGTTTTTGTAGTTTTGTCTTTTCAATTTTAATACTCGGATTCTAATATTAATCAAATATTGCACAAAATATTAAATTTCTAAAATGTATAATTTGTGACAATACGTTTCAATCAAGCATTGAACATTACAAGCAGGAAGGAATCTAGAATTGGACTAAAGAAAAAATTTTAAGTCGACCTAATATATAAATTAAACATAATTTTTTTTTACTGATAATTTTTTTCTTTCTTTTAGAGCACTTCAAATAGATACTCTATTTTTAAAGAGCATATCCTACAATTTAGAGAACAAAAAAAATTTAAATACTCCAACAAACTTTTTATATTTAATACTTAATTATACTACTCCTAACAAATGTGTTATTATTTTTTTCTATCTTTTATTTTCACTAACTTGCCTCTTGATTATTATGTCATTTTCCTACGCGAAGTATATGCATAATAATGCATTTTTCAATTTTTAATGTTGTATAAAATTTTCTGAACTTTAAATAAATGAAATGGTGAATTATTTGAAATTTATATATATTCTTCAAATTTTCAACAAAAACATAATGTTCAAAATCATAAATACTACAATTATTTGATAATAAATTCCTAAATTAGATTAGACACGGAAATCGATTTTAAAAAATTCTAAATATTGTCTAACTTTTTGTCGAATTTCAATTCAATCTTTTTCTTCATTCAAGTCATTCTCCGTATTATCCGATGTGAAAATCATTTTCATCGGACTCACTTATTATAAGTTAAGGATTTTTTTTTTAGATCTTGTACGTTGTAATATATCATTATTAACCTCTTCTTCATCATCACGATCATCAACAATTTAAAGATTGTACACTACTAACATCACTTGTTAGTAAAACTAGATGAAGATCAAAGAAGAATGAAATCGAGCTCGGCATAGATAATTTGCAATTCTTCGACAAATTTGTTTTAATTTTTCTATATGTCAAAATTTTACATGTCATTTCATATAATTTATAAGCTTGGATGATTTGATATGAATTTGATGTTTGTTGGGCTCGATTATTATTATTATTATTATTTTTGAAGTTATAAAAATGGGTTGGACTTTGCTAGACTAATTTTGACACAATTTTTAACGCAAGTGTTGGCAACGGGGCGGGGGTGACTTCCCCACCCCGCCCCGCCTTAGTTGGGGAGGGGCGGGGCGAGGTGGGTTCGGGGCGCGTTTCCCACCCCATTTAAATTTTTTATTTCAGTTTTTTTTTTTTACAGTTTATTAATTTTTTTTTCTTGGCGGGGCGGGGTAAATTGCCATCCCTACGCAAATAAGCATGTATTTTGATGTTTAAGTGTGTATATGTGATCGATAAATCGATTGACCACATTATCACGCGCATACCTACATACGAGGTGTTTCAAAAACGGCCCAAGCACGAAGTGTATGCATGCATTTTAGAATATTGCGAAATATACTCAAAAAATCATTTTCTTTATTAAAGTATTGCAAAATAACGAATTTACCTCTCTATGATTAAAAAATAATTACATTTAAAGTCTAAAATATTTTCAAAAAGGATAAAAAGTCTCACTTAAAAAAAAAAAAATATATATANACGCCACCACCCTTCCCTACCCTTTTCATGTCGTCGTCGTCCTTCCTTAAATCTCATCTTTATTTAATCGTTTATTTTTAAAATATTTTTTTTATTTTTTAATATAATTTTAATTTTTAAAAATAAAAATAAGATAAATATCACGAAATAAAAATATTGGGGGGACGACCACGTTCGTGGCCTCAGCTATGCCTCGTTTACTAAGGTTGTCAACTGTTGTAAGGGCGAGTTTGCCATTGCCATTCGCATCCAGTTAGGAATTATTGGAAGGCATGGGAGGAATTAAAAAATCTTATTTACTACACCAATTTAATTATTTTTAATATTAAATTTTATTTTATTTTTGAAACACGATTTAAATTGAAAACATAAAAATAAGATTAAAAAATATAATAAAACAACACAGATTTAGGACGGGTTGAGAAAATTCGAGATTGGGACCATGAACCCATCACGTCCCCATTTCAAATAGTGTGTGTGTGTATATATATATATACATATATATACACACACTATTGGAAATTCAATACAAGTTATACTAATTTATTATTGAAACAAAAAACTAAATACTCAAATGATACAATTGCAAACTACATTATTAATTAGCTCCTGAAATAAATCACTTAATGAGTAGAATTTACTAGGAATATATCGACTTTTTAAAGAAATCAAGCCAACTAGGATAGCCCTAGTGGGTTGTTGGGCTAAAAATCCAGCACGACTTGCCATTATTTATGGACCAACTTGTGAACCGTTAGTTTTGATTTGATTTTTCAATGAGCCGAGCTACCTTGATCTTAAGTTGTCCGTCCATTTAGACACCACTGAATTCTCACCCAACATTGATTCAAATTTTATTGATACTTAAGTTAATTTTAAATGTACGATACCTCATGTATATACAGTGTTATTTTGTTTCTAGATGACAATGGATGTTTGAACAAGTAATTAATAGTGTCGATTGATACTTTCTAATTTTTTATTTTCCCTTTCTACTTCTTAAACTAAACCCCTGTTTGTGCCACACTAAAATTTTCATTCTTATTATTTTATTCATTTTTAACCACACATTTTTCAATAAAATAATATTTTACATTACACCAATAACATTTTTTTTTTAACAACACATTTTCCATCAATCTAGTATTCCAAAATACATTCTTCCAAAATAATGTAGCTCAAGCAAACTATTAGAAATTTGTTATTTTAACAGATTTTTTAATACAAACTTTCGCGAGGATTGTTTGTGCACCTAGATGATGATGATTTTGCTCTGATTTTGATTGTTGGAGACTAACTTGCAAATATATCATAGATTGGTGACTAACAGTGCAACTGCCTATCCAATTTACTGGCCTATATTTAATATTTACTTAATTAATCAGTTATTTTGAATTTGATGGAATGAGGGGGAATGCTTTATTTGATCCGACCCGTTAGTCAATGACCCGACTTATTTAGAGAAAAATAAGGAAAAATTTCGTTGCATCGTTGTCCAACAGAAGGATCTAGAAACCATATAGAAACCTACTATAAAATCTCTGCAACTTCATCCGAGTTATACGCCTCTAGTTTACATTTCGTCCTCTCTTTATCTTTCATCTGTGTAGATACTGAATTTTTAGAGAGAGAAAGTAGTAGTCGTAGAGATTTGAGCAATGGCGGATACAGAGACGTTTGCTTTTCAGGCTGAGATCAACCAGCTTTTGAGTCTGATCATCAATACTTTCTACAGCAACAAGGAGATCTTTCTTCGTGAACTCATCAGTAACTCCTCTGATGTAAATTATCGTATTATGTTTCTCTATTATATGATTATTGTATTTATAATAGATCTATTTTAGTTCTGTTGATTTTATTTATTTATTTTTAATTATTTGTTACACAGTTTTCTGATCTGCTTTTTATTTCTGGTTTAATTATGTATTAGACTAGTTATATTATTCTTTGTGTATAAAATTTGTTTACGAACTAATACTTGCAGTGTGGATTTGTTTGTTTAGTAGATTTTGATATTGTATATTTTGAGTTTCGAAGATGATTTTAAATTTCGAAGACGTGTCTAGCAGTCAAGAAATTGTTTAATCGTTGAAAGAATATAATTGCAGATAGAAGAGCTACATGACATTGTTTGTTGTTTAAAATTGCTTTTGATCTACTTATAATCTTAGCTCAATTTATAAGATGCTGGTTTTGGAACTAATTGCTAAATGTTTTGCCTATAACTTATTTCGTATTCTGATGTGGGCAAATGCAATTATTGTGTGAACTGTGTAATTAGTCGTTAATTGTGCAGATTTATAACTGCTATTTTTATGAACTAGTTCCCTTGTTCAAACAAGATTAATAATTAAAGCTGAGCTATAGTATGCCAAACGAGGAATTTCTAGTCATTATAACTTAGAATTTGGAATTACTTGTTTCATGTACTTTTTCTTTTCAACCTTTCAGAATTTGATTGATTAGTTGCTTGAAATCTACTGACAATATTCCCTTAAAAGTGCTGCTTGTTTCATTTGCTTTTTCTCTTCGACCTTTCAGAATTTGATTGATGGGCTGCTTGAAATCTAGTTATAATATTCCCTAGAAGTGCTATATCTTCTGAAATTTTGTTTTATTTAGTTGTAAGATGCTAATAATATTTGTTTAATGTGGAAAGAGCTATATCATCTGAAATTTTGTTTGATTTTCTATTTATATTTGTTTAATGTGGAACAGGCTCTAGACAAGATCCGTTTTGAAAGTCTGACTGACAAGAGCAAACTAGATGCTCAACCAGAACTCTTCATCCACATTGTCCCTGATAAGACCAATAACACACTGACAATTATTGACAGCGGGATTGGTATGACCAAAGCCGGTAAGTGTCAGTTTTATTACGGTTGTTTCACTTGTCTGGATTCATTATGACTATCCATATTTAATTGTTTGGTTCTGAATTGCAGATTTAGTGAATAATCTTGGTACCATTGCAAGGTCAGGAACCAAGGAATTCATGGAAGCCCTTGCCGCTGGTGCTGATGTCAGCATGATTGGGCAGTTTGGGGTTGGTTTCTACTCAGCTTACTTGGTTGCTGAGAAGGTTATTGTCACCACCAAGCATAATGATGATGAGCAATATGTCTGGGAGTCTCAGGCTGGTGGTTCATTCACTGTTACCAGAGACACATCTGGTGAAAACCTTGGCAGGGGTACCAAGATTACTCTATACTTGAAGGAGGACCAACTTGAATATCTTGAGGAGCGTAGGCTGAAGGATTTAGTTAAGAAGCACTCTGAGTTCATTAGCTATCCAATCTCTCTTTGGGCTGAGAAGACTACAGAGAAGGAAATCTCAGATGACGAGGATGAGGAAGAAAAGAAGGATGAGGAAGGGAAGGTTGAGGAAGTTGATGAAGAGAGTGAGAAAGCCGAGAAGAAGAAAAAGAAGATCAAGGAAGTTTCTCATGAGTGGAATTTAGTTAACAAGCAGAAGCCTATTTGGATGAGGAAGCCCGAGGAGATCACTAAGGAGGAGTATTCAGCTTTCTACAAGAGTCTTACTAATGACTGGGAGGAACACTTAGCAGTGAAGCACTTTTCAGTTGAAGGACAACTTGAGTTCAAAGCCATCCTGTTTGTTCCTAAGAGGGCACCTTTTGATCTGTTTGACACCAGGAAGAAGCCTAACAACATTAAGCTTTATGTTCGTCGTGTCTTCATCATGGACAATTGTGAAGAGTTGATCCCCGAATATTTGGGCTTTGTGAAGGGTATTGTGGACTCTGAGGACTTGCCACTCAACATCTCTCGTGAGATGTTGCAACAGAACAAGATCTTGAAGGTTATCCGCAAGAATTTGGTGAAAAAGTGCATTGAGCTCTTCTTTGAGATTGCTGAGAACAAGGAAGACTATGACAAGTTCTATGAGGCTTTCTCAAAGAACCTTAAACTTGGTATCCATGAGGATTCCCAGAACAAGACTAAGATAGCTGAATTGCTTAGGTATTACTCTACCAAGAGTGGTGATGAGATGACCAGCTTGAAGGACTACGTGACCAGGATGAAGGAAGGACAGAATGATATCTACTACATCACTGGTGAGAGCAAGAAGGCCGTTGAGAACTCTCCTTTCCTAGAGAAGCTGAAGAAGAAGGGCTATGAAGTCCTTTATATGGTTGATGCTATTGACGAGTATGCCGTTGGCCAGTTGAAAGAATTCGAGGGTAAAAAACTTGTTTCTGCTACTAAGGAAGGTCTCAAGCTTGAAGAAAGTGATGATGAGAAAAATAAGAAGGAAGAATTGAAGAAGCAATTCGAGGGTCTGTGCAAGGTAATCAAGGATGTCCTCGGAGATAAGGTCGAGAAGGTGGTAGTATCCGATAGAGTGGTCGACTCTCCATGCTGTTTGGTGACAGGAGAGTATGGCTGGACTGCCAATATGGAGAGGATTATGAAGGCACAAGCTCTAAGGGACTCAAGCATGGCCGGATACATGTCCAGCAAGAAGACAATGGAAATCAACCCCGAGAACCCCATCATGGATGAGCTCAGGAAGAGAGCCGATGCTGACAAGAACGACAAGTCTGTGAAGGACTTGGTTCTGTTGCTGTTCGAGACTGCTCTCCTTACCTCTGGGTTCAGCCTTGATGACCCCAACACTTTTGGCAATAGGATTCACAGAATGCTGAAACTTGGTCTGAGCATTGACGAAGATGCTGGTGAAGCTGATGTCGACATGCCACCTTTGGAGGATGCTGATACTGAGGGTAGCAAGATGGAGGAAGTCGACTAAATCTTAAGCTGGTTTTCTGATTGAGTGCTGTTACTTCACAGTTTAGGTTAGGTTGAAGACATTTTACTAATTTAGATGCTTTTGTATGGATACTTCAAATCTAATAGCTGGTATTTCAAGAGTTAATAGTTTGAATGGTGTGCTTCGAAAGTCTAGATAATTTTCTTAAACTTGTAGATCTTGTTGAAGATGTGCATTTTGATTCAATGTTTCTATATGTTTATCCCAGTATGATCAAACCATATTATTTCCAAATGTCAATGTCATCTTAAACGGTACTTTGACAAATATTCCTCTTAGAACTTCATTCCAAAGGTTTGATCCCTTGGTGCGGCTATGGTTTCAGCGATCTTAACCCTCGTTTGCTGTAATAAGAGACCTGCCTGTTGAAAATTTCCATTGCGCTAGCATTACAAATTACTTTTTTTGCGAGAAGTTAAAATCGTCGGTCCTTAAATTTTCCCAACGAAGTCTGTTGTCGAACCCCCTTAGTCTTGCTGTCAAAAGATCTCGCGCACACTCGGCAAATATCGTTAGGCGTCAAGATTACTTGTCTCAAAAGAGTCTAAAGAGTGTACCTTCACATCCGCTGCCTTTTGATAGGGGAAAAATCCTTACGGAATCAGGTCACGGTTTTGCAGCCTTACTTCCACGTCTAGCTACCGTTGGTTCGTTAGATCTCATAAATTCCTTTTGAAGGATTTGTTTAATTTGGAAATTGATTCTCCAAGATTTTTCTTGATCTTTAATGATTACGTGCCCTAATAAGGAAATTTCCTTATCAAATGTTCTCGAGAGCCTGGATTCAAATGCCACGGTTGCCTTCATATACACAAACCTGAATTTGAATGTCACATATGCTTTTGTCTGACGAACTCCAAAATGCTTCGGCTCTAACATTTGGGCACTAGGGATTCAACAGGGGGACGAGGCCTCCGTCAAGAGGCATGCCATGGATAATGCTACTGTTGTCAAATAAGGACTAGTGGGCAGGAGTGGACCCAACCAAAAAGTTTCCCCGATAAAATAGTAAATGCATATTTTTGCAATATTTTAAAATTACATAGAAATTGTGCAATATATCTCATTAATACTGAATACGGGTAAACAAAACTAAATGTGCTGCCCGTCACATAAAATGTCTCTCCCGTCTATAGGTTGAGTTTGAGAAATGTAAAACATATTATAAAAGACATAGACACCGACAAACAAAATGAAATCTTCAAACATCATAAAACTTATCAAAACTATGCAGCAATAGTTAAAAGGGTTTTACTGTCACAAGTATATGTGGTCGAATTGAAATTTAACAATAAGAAGAATATTCCAACTTCTATGCTCATTATGGTCATCAAAATTTTCAAACTATGATCTCTCTTTCATTTATTTTATATTCACTCTTCTCTCTCTTTCTTTGTTTTGTCAGGCTTGTATTTGAGAGGTTGTGATGAACTAATGCCACTATATTTTAAGAGAGAAAGTTGCACCACGTACAAATTTCCAAACGAGAGTACTTAATTGAGCATGTGAACATACTTTTTTTTTAAAACATGGCCCGTGGGGGTGACCCAAATTCGAGGAGTGCAGGCACATACCTGGGCCTGCTAGTGGGTTGGATACAAGTGAGAGAGCGAAGAACGCACAGAATTGCATGACGAATTATTGAGAGCTTACATGGACTTCGCTGCCACGTTGGTGCTTAAATAAAGGCTTCGGTGATATAACAAAGTCAAGTAACAGAAATTACCAAAAATTTTAGCACGGAAATATTTTTACCATATTCTTTCGAACTGAACACTCGAAATCTTCGCTCTCGGAGTCTGGAGCTAAGATGCAAGTTAATGCAGATTTAAATATAATATCTAATCAACTCATCCATATCCAGTAGGGTTTCATATCACAAAAGTAGCCAAATAATTCAGAAAAAGAGGTACAGGCAACATGACGGTTAATAGATTTATATTAGTTTCTCATCTCCTCCTTTCATCCCGGTAAGGTCCTTCACTCTCTTGATCCTTCAAGAATCCAAGGAAAGCAAGAAAGCCAAAAAAGAAGAACCCACCTGACCAATGGCCGCCGCCACCGCCCCCACCGCCTCCACCATCACCATCATCACGAGGTGGAAATCCTGTCCCACCATCATCGAGTTCTGGAGATTTTTCCTTTCCTGAAATCCATGTAAACAGGTGATGTACCAAAATTTGCACAAAAGTCGGTTTCTTGTCCGAATGAGGCTCGAATTGAGAATCAATCAATAGAAATAAACTAATAATATGATCAAGTTGTTCTCTCCATATATCCGGAGAAGGATTTTAGATGAAACAGAACATAAATTTATTGATGAATGACCGTGAGAGTGAGCCATACACTGCAATAGTGCATAAACAGCTGACAAATCCAAAGCTATTGGAAGAAGATAATTAATACCTTGAATAGGTGCAACAGTAATGGTTGATGATTGCCGTGTAACTGTTTGGGTTTGCTCTGCAGCACAGGTTGCGTTCTGTCATAAAAAACTAAGCTAATAAGAACTTGGGTACTTTTGATCAGCCAAAATTCAGAAGATGGAAATTCAAAAAAAAAAAAAAAAAAATTTCTCGTACTTTTAGAATGTCAGGTAATTTTTGGAACCAGATAATGATTTCACATATCTTTTCATGTTCATGAGGCAACTGTGCAGTAATTTGCCTAGGTAATTTTATTACTGCTTGCCAGAAAGGGAGACCGAAACAATAATGCTAAAGCAACTTAAAGGCATAATTATTTGCCAGAACTCGCTTCACTCTGAAAATAATTAGTTACTTATTTCCAATTTTGATCAATAAAAATTAATATTTCAAAGTTTGATTATTTACTAGTAACTTAGAAGCCTAGCCAAACATGCTCAGAAAAGAATAAATTTCAATCTTTACTGCCAGTTAAAGGATTACTAAATATACAATGCCATTTGTCAAGTAGGACAGACAATCCCTCTCACACATGATACCAATCAATTGCACATTGCAATTTGCAAGTTAAAGTATTATCTTAATACAAAAGTATGATAAATTACCAAAGCAGCAGAACATGTTATAGAAGCAAGCTGCACTCGAAAAGCTTGCATTCTGGTTCTTCTTCTTTCGAAGGGATGAAACTGCAAGCGAAGTGGCTTCATCCCAACTGGGCCAGATCCAACATGTTTAATTTCCTTCAGACATTGATCTTTCAATCTCACTGTGGTAACAAAACCAATCTATTTTAGTGTCCAGTACAAATAAATACTAAAACATGTAAGGTATCACCTCTCACAACAACAACAAAAAAAAGAAAATAAAAAAAATAAAGATGTTAGAGGAATATCAATGAGGATAAAACATCAAGCAATGTGCATTCTCAGATTGCTAATTTCACAATCTCGATGTTCTAGTGTACTTAGATGCAGAACAAAGGATAAAACATCATGTTTGCATTACATTTCACCCTTCTGAATGATCATGTAAAGGCATAACTACTTGCGAAGCAAATGACAAGTTTGTCTATTCCCGCTACCATGAATAGCATTCAACTAATAACTTCAAGTTCTGCACTTAAAATTGCCATATAGTTGCACCAATATCTATTCAACAAAAAATTAATTGTATCTCTTGCACGGACTTCCACGGAGAAACAAATCAAAAACATCACATGCTTTATGTAACAACAATTTAAATAAAATCTAGCGCCATTTCACTTTAAAAAAAAGTGATAAACTGAATCATGGACAACACAACATGATACCAAAGCCCAAATAAATTTATCTCAAATTAATCAAAATACACGTATTACCATATGTATCGCGTATACTCATCTCGAATACTAAAGTAATGGAAGATTAAAATCCACATACCAACAGATAATGCTGTAGCCGGACCAACAGTAGCACCAGTACTTAATGACATCTTGTGCAAATTACTTATACCGCCTGACAACAGAACATAATATTGATCAAGAGAAAGATGGAAAAATGCTTTTATTACATTTTCAATACAAATAAAAAGATCAGTAATGATGAAGCTCTAAGTTGGTAAACCAAGTGTAGATATTACATATTTACTAGAATTTTATGTCATCGAGCAAATCAAGAACAATTATATTTTCTTTTTAATGAAACTAAGGGCATGTTCCTAATAATAAAAACAAAAAAAGGAGAGGGAGTGCATTGTCAACTTTTATACGACTAGAAATTTATATAAACAATTTTTTGCTCATGAAAACTGATTTATGTCTGATGCAAACTAAAAGATTTTTAAAACCAGTCAAACCTAAGAAAAGAATTCCATAAAATTAGTACTATGTCCTAATACAAAGCTTTCAATCACATAAGCTGTCATTTTTCCATTTTCTTTCCTACAATTCAATGTATCCGAAAAATTATTAGCCAATGAACATGGTTTGGGTGGTGTTTATGGTACTAGAACGTATAAATTAGAAAGCATGAACTTAGGTGGTTTAACATATCCTGCGTATGTCTAACTAAGACCCCATTTCTTCTAGTTAGCCTATTAGAGATTGGCAAAATAAACGAACGATTGCAGATACCTTGACTGCATGAGTAGAGCACGAAATTTTCCATTGTCCTAATTCAAAATCTTCCAAATAATTAGGAAAAACAAACACAAGTTTTACATAAACTATCGCATCATAAACTGAAGTATTCCATAACCCGAACCAAATTGACCTATTTCTCAATTCAAATGACCAAAAATTGGGGTAAAATCGCCCTGAATAATTAATTCTGAAGGCTAGAGAAATTAACACAAAAACATAAAAAAAAAAAAAATCTTAACAGAAGAACAATTGAATTCTCGAATCTTGATTGTACCTGGAATTGCACAGAATAGCAGAGTAGGGAACAGGGCGTGGGACACTGGGAGGACGAAAAATGAGGAAGACTGGAGAGAGAACAGAAGAAAGGGAAGAAGATGATTAAAAATGCTTATCAGCCCAGCGTGCTTAGCACGTGATTTTTTTTAATTTTTTTTAATTATTATTATTATTTTTTAACTAAACCGACCTTTAATTCACAAATTCAAGAAGTGCTATATTTCACAACTTGTCCTTTTTTTGTGCTATTTGAATCATTTTCCAAATATAGCTTGCCTAAAGCAATGTCAAATGAGAATCAAGCCCACAATTTAAATGAAAAAATTGAGAGCCCAATACCGACAATAGAACGGTGTCGTTTATTCGTTAAACCGACAGTTAAAATTGGCTAACTCAGAGTTTGAGTCTTCTTTGCTTCTCCATTCTCTCTTTCTGCAACAAGTAATAGGGAAGTCGAAGGTAGTCGAAACCCTAATCTATTTCCATATTATCGAATTTCTTTTTGATGTTTTTACTCACAAGAAGCCTATATTTCTTCGGATATTGAGTATTCTAATTGATTTTGTATTAACTGCAGAATAACATTGAATTTTCAGCGATCTAGGGTTGCAATATGACGACCGCAGCCAGACCCACATGGGCACCTGCCAAAGGAGGAAATGAACAAGGGGGAACTCGAATTTTCGGTCCATCCCAAAAGTATTCTTCCAGGGACATTGCTTCTCACACTACCTTGAAACCTAGGTTCGCTTTTTTCTTTTTCATTTCAATTTTCACTGGTTTGCGTTAATTATTTTTCTTTTATGTTATAAGTGCGTGGCATTTCCTTTCAAATATATATGTGTGTGAGCGCGCGCGCGCGGGATTTGTGTATGCTTAATCGTTAATTCTTCTTAAAACATTTTGTTGATGGTTTAGTGTGAATTAGTATTTTGTGGTTAATGAGACTGTTTCTTATGTCGTCTACCTAAACACGAGATATGAATTTTGTGCCCTTTGATCATGGCGAGATTAAATAAATAACTTCTAAAGAATAAATTGAGCAAGTATGTTGATGTTAGTTTTTGCTGCCATTGTTAAGCTTTATGCGTATTTTCCAGAATGTATAACAGGGTTTGCTGTAGATATTAACTGAAGAGAAGAATGGATGACGTTAAACTGATTAAATGATTCTCTTGTAGCTTCCCACATTGGGCTGCTTTTTTATCTAGATGTCTAACCTGCTGAGTTGGATTCTACCCTCTGACTGACAGGTTATTGTTTGTTCTAAACTAGAAAATGGTTTCGATATGGCTTTTAAAATCTCAAAAGAAATTCTCTATCTCCCATCTCACCTTGGGAAAATTTTGGAAGAACTTTTATGGACTGCACTCCATAGATGTACTTTAATGGCTGCTTTACTTTGTAGAATTTTTCAGGCAGATGCATCAACGCACATGAGGCGTGACTCTATTTTGCTGTGACCTTTGAGTTTTTTGTTTTCCCATTTTTTTTTTCTTTCTTTTTTTTTTAAAGTCTAAGCTGTGAGTTTCATCTACTGAAGGGGATTTTACTTGGGCTCATCTCGTTCTCAAATTTAAGAACAAAAAAAAATGGTCCCATCAGTTCTTTAAATTGTTTGGTTAAACAAGAAAAAATCCTTAAAATTCTTTATAATTTAAGCTGCTGCTTCTCTCTTTTTTTTTTTTTTCTTTTTTTTTTTTTCCAATTACGAAAGGACAATAGAAGATTGTTTATGATGATTTATTGCCTCTCTTTTGGTTTCCTAAAAAGTAACATATAATTTCCGGTCAATCTTTAATCTTAACCAGTTATTCACAACTACTACCTACCACACCTTTCGTGGGATCCATTATTCCTCTCATAACATTTCGTAAGTATCATGAAACCCAAACAAACTTTATATGTTTATTTGAGATATTATTTTATAATTTTTTACTTAATTTTTTGTTTTCTGTTGAGGCTTATGCCTCAATTAGCCTGAGGATTATGCAAAGGAAAAATGCCTCAGTAACCCTTACTACCATTTAAAACATTGACGTTCTAGTTGAGTACACGAGAGGAAGAGGGTCATATAAAGAGATATTTATAATGCTTTATTTTTTGTGGTTTCCTATTATATTTCAAAGATATTGTGTTGTTCGTGAATGTGCTTACTGAAAAGGAAAAAATGTAGTTTGTATGAATTCTGGCTTGCTATATGTGCACACGCACGCGCGCGCGCGCACACACAAACCACATATTGCTGTTTATATTATTTTTGCATCAAAATGATAATTTGATTTAAGGTCGCCTATGCTGCGTTTTTTTTTTTTTTTGTTGTGAAACATCAGCTTTGAATGATATATCCTTTTCTTGTCTCGCCTTAGTCCAAGAAGATTACGATTTTATTTATTTATTCTTTTTTATTTTATTAGTTTCTATATATTTTTTATGCATATTATGTGGCAATGTCAGTTTGTATTATATTTTTATTGCCATCCTTTGATATACAGAAAGGAAGGACAAGACACACATGATGAGCTGCAAAGGAGAAACCTTAGAGATGAATTGGAGGAGCGGGAGAGGAGACATTTTTCATCTAAGGGTATTCTTGTCGTGTTCTAGAGTTCATTTGCTAATTTTGTATGTAAGACTTATATTTTATGTTGCAGAGGACAGGGATCATAGAAAGGGAGGTCATCTTCTTCTAGAAGGTAAATGGTACTTGCTTGATTCACTTGTAGAATGAAACTACTTCGAATTTATTCTTTCCTGCACTTTTTGATCAGCTAACAGCATCTTTGTTTCCAGGTTCTAAGAGAGATGTTGAAGATCGTATTGTTCCACGTAGTGTGGATGCGGACGATGCCGATGTGGATGTCAAAAGTGATGATAGGTTTGCATCATTTCCCATTTTCGATTTATTCTGTCACTGCCAACTGTACATTTTAAATACACATCTTGATTTGATGATGAATTGCATAGTGTATATATTTTCTCTGTTCATAAATTGTTTTGAAGCATGGTTCACTAAAAAATGTTTACTATGTGGCTAGTGAGGATGACGATGATGATGACGAAGATGATGAAGAAGCACTTTTGGCTGAACTTGAACTTATAAGGAAGGAAAAAACTGAGCAGAAACTACGGGAAGTAAGTTGTTCAATACTAAAGTTTCTCATAGTGTGTTTCCTTCTTTGAGTTCTTATTCATGTGTTGTTTAACAATGCTTGGTGAAGTTAATTAAGAATTTTGGTATTCTTCTTTGAGAAGGTTGCATGATGTCTTGGTATCCATATGTTGACACCATGCATTGGCTTTGCCGTTAAAATGATATTTGGGTTGACAAAAAAAATTTAAAGGACATTTGACAATGTTGATTAATTTATGGCCCTTCCATTTTCACTTAATGATGTATTTTGTGCTTCTGGCAGGAACGAGAGAAGCAAGAAGAAGAGCTGCAAGCCAAAGAGGCAGAATTGTTGCGTGGAAATCCTCTGATTAATAACCCAACTTCCTTTAGTGTAAAGAGAAGGTAGTATGCTGTCAATCTTTTGTCCGTACATGCTATTTTATTTATATTGTATTGAACTGTTAGCAAAAATTTGTCCGAACAGGTGGGACGATGATGTGGTTTTCAAGAACCAGGCCCGTGGCGAGACCAAGATTGCAAAACGCTTTATCAATGATACCATCAGAAATGATTTCCATAGGAAATTCCTTCAAAAGTACATGAAATAAAACAACTATTTGAGTAATATACCCAGTGATGTGAGAATAAGACATAATGAACCGAAGAGGTCTCTCTGTAGTTTCCTTGCAGAAAAGTTTGCTCTGTAATTTTCATTTATGTGGATTGTTTCTCTGTTCTGTATAATAGATTGTTGTGTAAACGTACAATTGATTTTCACAACATATTTATTGTCAAACATATGCTCTTCAAATATCGTAGATGCTTATTTTTCTGCGAAGACAAATGTATGCTAAGAAACGATAAGCAAAAGCCATGGCTAATAGCACCCAAACTTCTTGTAGTCCACCATTCAAACTGACTGTGTCAAATGAAGGTGAACTCTGCAAACTCCGGCAGCCGCCATGGCTATTGCATTCGTATAATTCATCGCTTGAGTACTGCACCTTCAACAGAAGCCTAAAGCCATAGTAGGTGAAAGATGCATACTTGATCCACTGCATAAATTTTGGTATGTGCTGCAGTAATAACATCTCATAGTTAGACTTGAACTCAAGGTTTGTCAAGATCTCACTGTATTAGAAGGCCATGCTTTGTGGAAATTTAAGACATTTTTAGTACATGTTCTTGCTCCCCAAATTGTTTTGGTAAGTGTTAAAAGACAGAATGTTAATAAGATGGACGCAGCAGAAATGAGGTTGTCAACATGGACGTATGGTCATACTGAGATAAAGAAATGAGAATCTATGCCAAATAAGTGGAGGTAGCACCGATTGGGGATAAATTAAGGAAATAACAACAGTGTTTTGGTAAATCTAAAGAGACTATTGCTTAATGACGCGATCTCAATACAACAATGTTAGAAGAAATGCAGAGGCCAAGACTAGTATAGTGTGTTGTGGATTTAGTTATTTTGAATCTTCGAGCAGAACTAGTAACGAATGAACAAGTCCTGGAAAATGATTTATGTAATCAATTCAAATTTATCGAGAACAAAACTTCGTTTGTTGTTTCTTTTGTTGTATACCAGTCAACGCTTATATAAAATACTTTATAAGTGCTGTAAAAATAATATTTGCGTATTAATTAATTTAGAATTTATATCAGGGAATATATACGTGACAATGAATGTTAAATAATTTATTTAATTTTCAACTAAGTAAAACTAGATGTTAATTAGCATACATAGACGTGAATAATAAAATGCATTATTGAATGTGAAATTCTAATTAACTTATAATTAGAATTAATAACACTGAAATGCATAAATGTAAATAAATATCAATTAAATGAATGTGAATATTAAATAATTGAGAATTAACAATAAGAAAATTCATTCATTAATGAAAGCACACAAGTGAAATGAATTTATGAAATGTACATGGTAACTAAATGATTAAATGAATTAAATACATATTGAAAAACAAAAAGTAAGGCCCCGTTCTCTTTATCATTTTCAAGCCGTTTTCTGTTTTCGATTTTCCAAAACAGTGAAAACGCGTTCTCTTTCCCGTTTTCGAAAATGCGTTTTTGAAAACAAGTGAAAAATTTATAAAGAAAACCCAAAACGACAAATTTGTTGTTTTGGGTGTTTTCAGTTATAATCAAGTCAAAATTTTCAAAACGCGTTTTGGACGTTTTCAAAACAATTTTTCAGAATGATGTTTTTGGTGTTTTCAGTTATAATCAAGTCAAAATTTTCAAAACGCGTTTTGGGCGTTTTCAAAACAATTTTTCAAAATGCCAAAAAGAACACATTTTCAAAAATCTCAAAATGGACACTCAAAACACAAAACATAAAATGAATTCAAAACTCAAAACACAAAACTGAAATACAAAGAGAACAGTATTATTGAAATAATTGAATTATAGTAGGGCTTGAATCGTCCAAAAAATGATTTAACACTTAAAAGTGATATTTAATATATTATAGATATGCTCTTGCAATTTTAATACCTGAACATAGTATCCTCCAGTGAGAAGAAATAACATCAATATCAGAGAAGCAATCATCCCAGCCCTTTTGATGCTCATTACTGCAGCTCCAAAAAGTTCTCCTGCACCCTAAATGCAAAAAATGGATCAACTAAATTTAACGAATAAATGAGGGATTGGTTAAGTCACACCAATAGTTATGCGACAGGTAGGCCGTTTTATCAGATAACTACGTACTTGAGCATTTTTTAACTTACTTGACTGGTAATGGTGATCAATAGTACTGCAGATAGTGTCATGAAGAAACATTCCACTGTCCTCTTGAATCCAGACATGAAATACAAAATGCACATGAAACACATGGGATATAAAACATGAGCCACCATGTCACATAGAGTGCTGCTAACATAGTAAACACTCAATCTGTACATGTCTGTCTTCCTTTCTTTCACCAAGTATATCTTCTCAAACGGAAATACGTATACTGCTCCAAATATCGATGAAGAAGTCCAGAAAATGCAAATGTAGAACAATAAACCAATCTGCAATTTAGCGTAAACAACGTTGTTTTTAGATACTTCAGATAGTTGCAGAATACATATCGGGGAAAGATGGGAAAGTGAGAATGTGTGCAGATTACCTGATCTCTGAGTTGAGCCTCGGTTTTAGTATTTGATTTCCACCAGAGAAGGCCTAATAAGACAGCAACTCCGAGTGCTTGAATGAGTCTTAGTTGATCAAAGTAATCTCTCCATCTTTCTTTGAATGTTCTTTTGCACAATATCCTAAATTGTTCCCACCAAGTTAGAGTCCAGTCCTTCTTAACTTGAATGGCTAACTGAAGGCGCTCCGATGCCTTTGATCTCTGATGATTCTCTTGCTTCTCTTTGGGTTCGAGTTCGACTTTGTATTTGTGCTGTAAGTACTAGTTGGAAAAGACATATATATATTCAAATAGAGCGTTTTAGAAATCAATTTGGAGAACATTTATTTATTTAAATATAGTCATCAACTACACGGTCAAAGTATCAAGAAAGGAAAGCATGCTTACTCTTATTATAACTCTTTCATAATCAGCAGTTCCATTAGATTTAAGTAATTCTTCAGGGACGGTTATGTCATTTACTTGTCCTGTTGCCAAATCGAGCAAGAATTCTGCAGGGTTCATGGCTATCTCCGGGATGAACCTTAAAGAAGAAAAGTACTGCATCGACTCTCGGGCTTTTCCATAGTAGACAGGATACCCTTCCGATATTAACAGAACCCTGTCAAACATGTGAAACATCCTGCTTGAAGGCTGGTGGATTGTTGTAATAATTGTCCTTCCTGCCTATGAAAACATAAAATGTATATCCTTTAGAAGCCATCCTTCGAGGTTCATTAAGTGCAATTTTTGTAAGTGGCACTCGATAAGGTGGACAGTATAATGAACCAGATTTCAAGTTTTTCCTTAATGGCGTCCAGCACTATCAAATCATCTTTACCAAGCACAAATATTTTGATGGTGGGTTGTGTACCTTGGCAAGACCTTGAAGTATTTGAAGTAGTTTATTCGCAGAAGTCGAATCAAGCCCCGAAGTTGGTTCGTCTAGGAATAATAATGAAGGATCAACGAGAATTTCATATCCTATGCTGGTTCTTTTCCTTTCTCCTCCTGATACACCTTTAACAAATCCTCCACCAATTCGTGTATGACGACACCTATATGATTGTTGAATCCAGACATACATAATCATATGAACCGTTTCAATTTAAATGAAAATCATAAATAATCTGAAGTCTGAACAAACCTTTCAAGGCCTAATTCCTTAACAATCATCTCAACTCGTTCATACTTTTGGCGCTGGCTCATTCTGCTTGGAAGTCTTAAAAAAGCTGCGAAAACTAAGGTTTCTTCAACTGTCAATTGTGGTAAAAGTATATCATCTTGTGTCACAAACCCGATCCTGTAAAAGAAACAAAACATGCTTGACATAGAACATGATAGACATTGGTGTCTTGTCTGGTATGATGGCTCGTACCATAGTAGACAGTATTAAAGAAGAAAAAAGAAAAAATCTTATTAATCGTACTATTGAGTCTTGTTCAGTCTCTTGAGTAGTGTGTACCTTCTCTTGAGAGCTGGATTATATGGAATATCATTGCAAGTAATCGTTCCGGTAACATTTTCGTGCAATCTCCCACCTATTATCTTTAACAGAGTTGTTTTTCCACTACCAGAAGGTCCCATCAGAGCAAGAATCTCTCCAGGGCCAATGCTCCCAGTTATACCTTTCAATATCTTCTTGTAGTTATCATGTTCAATGTGCAATTGTGAAGCCACCTTCGACACGACAGCCTTCACAGGATTATTCGAGGAACGTTGAGGAACTTTTACCTTGAATTCCACATCTGCAAACTGTATTGAAATGTAAGGTGTATTAGACTATACTGGATAGTATACTTCGTAAACATATCTTCTATATAGAAAGAATGATCAAACTTTTTCCTTCCAAAGTTTTTAACGCTTGAATCTAGTCCTCTTTGATAAAAATAATAAAAAAATCTCAAAAAATGGATATGATGGTAAATAAGAACATAAAAGTTTGTACGTTGTGCTGTCTAAACGAGCGAGACTTACCTTGAGAAATATCGGGAGGGGCCGATCTTTACTAGCATTCGATATCCCGTCCTCAATATCAATCTCAGAACTCCTAGCTGTCAAGTAAGCTTGAGACATAAACTCTATGCTATAACCAAATCCATTGCTGCCTGCAATTTGCATGGATCCCATTGTTGGAGGAGATAGTGACAAATCTTCAATTTCATCTTGCCTTCCAATTTGTTCCATGTTCCTTAATTCTCATGTCAATCTATGAACCTTAATCATCCTTCCTGTATGCATATGTTATATAGAGCATGTTTGGCTAAGTTCAAATCTAAGTAAAAATTATTTTTAAAGTAATTCTTGTTTTCAAACATGTTTGGATGTTTAGTGATTTTCTATCAAAATAATTAACTTGGTCTCAATTTTAACCAATAAAAAAATTAGTTATTTACTTATAAGTAAACTTTTTAAGCTTATCCAAACATGCAACAATAGCATACCAAAGTTCTGCCTAATGCAGTGAGAAAGAATGTTAATTGTTAGGCAACAAGCTTTTTATGGCTAACTGTAGAAATTTAGATGGATCGCTTTTAGTTATCACACACTTTTGGCACTACATTGACTTGTTTAGATAGGATTTTGACAATCTTTTTTGAGGCAGGGTGAAAAAGGTTTAGGGAACGTGCTTTAATTCGTTTTTATGTGTTACGTGTTGTACATAAAGTTTACTATTGTATAGAAAGATTGTTATACTAATATAACTTTTCGAAGCATATGGATAATGAGAATACTTTGCAAAACTAAATACTGTAGAGTGATCGATACTGATGTAGTACCGTAAAGAAACCATGTAGTGAAAGAAATTAGAGTTTTGACAGCGTACGTGTCAAAAACGAGTCTTCGACTAATATGGCATAGTTTAGGAAATTCACAAGAGCCATAGACATGGTTTCCATTCTTTGTTTAGTCTCCTAATTTATATTAAAATTTTCGTATCATACTTATTTTATGTAATAATGCTATGCCTCTTTAATGCTTTTTAGAAATTTAAGCATGAATCCCCGTATTTCACGCTTTTCCAAGCCCAAAATTAAAGGCAATTTTGAGATTTTTTTGGCTCAACATGAAATATTTTCTCTCTTTAAAATCGTATTTTATTTTGAAGATCTTTAACTTTTTAGTCGATGTCCAAGGTTTAACATGTCAATATTAGATCTGAAGTAGATGTCATTAAAAGAGTCATCAATTGTTTAACATTATTTAACTTGATTAAAAAGTTATCAAACCAATTTGAAATTTCATCAATAAAACGACGGCGTCGCCATATCAAAAACTCTCAACACGAGTCCACACTGCGACTACAACGAGAAACAAACTGTTCGTTCACAGAAGAATAATGGAAGAATCGGAAGAGATACTGCTGAAATCGGTGGCTAACTCGGGGGTTCCGATTCCACCCGGTGTGTCATCGGTCCTTGACCTTACTCCGTCCACCCTGTTCTCAATCTGCTCCCACGCCCTCCGCTTGATCGACCATAGTCATACGCCGTCGTTTCCTACGTCATTGCCGGAAGTCTCAATGGCTGATCGAGTGAAGATCTGTACGGAACTCGCCTCAGCCTTTAAGAATTTGGGCTTCATGGGTGACCTCAGCTTCCACAAGGTTAAAACGTTACACTGCTTACGATTTTCTGATTTTGTAATTTTCTATTAAACTAATAATGATTGCTATGTCAACTGTTAATTGCAACTATATTTCTGAACTCTAATTCATTATAAGCACTTGTCCACACTGCCATACGAGTCAACGCGAGGTTCAGATATAATCGTTCTACAGGATGGGTAATGCCCCTGGGATAATATGTCAAAAGAGGACAATTAGGGATATGAATGTTTTAAGAATCCTCTTGATTATTTGGGGCTACTGGTTGATGTCAAAATCCTCCTAGATGTTTCCTGTCAACAAGGACAACTTGAAATTATTTATAAGTTCTGCAAAATTGATTGAGCTTGGTCACCTGAAGTTGAGTTTGCTGATTTGAATTTCAAGTCAGTTACGTGGCTAGTTGAAAATTTGACAAGAGTTTCAGTTAAAAAAAGGCTAATTTTTCATCGTTAGAGTGAATGGTCATGGGGAATTTTTTAATAAAAGCTCATGGCTATGCTTTTGTCGTATTCTCATTAATGTAAAAAAAAATATATATATATAAATCTATAAACTTGGAGTGCATAACTTGAAAGAGTTTTTCTTGCATTTGATATGTTTTGTAAAGAGTTGAAGGGATGTCACATCTCCTGAAGTATTGGACGGACGTAAGCTACATTATTCAAATCCCTCTGAGCATGGGCAAACCATGGTCCATTACCTTGTGGAACTAGCTGGTGTCATTCTAATCATCATTTGGGTTGGGTTGGGTTGGATTTCGCCGTGCTTAACTTCTATATATAGTTGAATCTGAGCTCTCTTGTCCAGCTTCGGGTGCCTCATTGTACTAGATCTGAACTTAGGCTTTTGAATGGGCCTTTTTGCTTGGCAATGATTGTCAGTTGACCTCTATATGACATAATCTCAATAACTTCTTGGTCAACCTTAGCTTATTGTTCCTAGATTGAGGGATTTGTTGCCAAGTATTTAATCTTGAGTAGTAAGAAAATAACCTGACTCGCCATGTCAAGTTGGTAGGTCTCAGTAATGTGTCACATAAGCACGGTTATAACATCAACAATGATCCATAGACTGAGTTGTAGTTACCTTTTAGTTACCTCCATCCCCTATGCCAAAAGAGAGAGGTAGATGAAGGAAGGGGAAAGACTACTTCACTGTATTTTGGCCACCAGAGTTGGAAAAGAGAGGTGAAGCAAAGCAGGCAGAAAAAATAAATCTGGCACTCACTCACGCACCCTCACATTTCACAATCATTTGAGTCAGTTTATCGTAGTTCTATTTTCCCAAGTTTTATTTGAAAATTTGAATGGCAATTTGTGCAGTTATATTTCACTCTTGAGAGCAAAGTATTTTAGATTGTTCGGAGATGATGTTAGAATTTAATGCTAAATGCTATGCTTCAATTTCAATTTTTTCTTCCACTAGTCAGTGTTGAACGTGTATTGCACGTTATTCTGAAATACTTTATAAGTGCTGTGAAAGTAATTTGATACTAATTTGTTGGGAGGATTTGATGAGTTTTAAATGAACTAAAGAAAATAAAATTTATAATAGAAATTTAAGAGAAGAAATTGTACTCTCAAAACGCAACTTCTATAATTCAAATTTTTTGTGATGATGAAATACTACAAGTGAGCAACATTTGGCATATAAGAATTAATTGTTAATACATAAATTTAAACACTCATTTAAATTCCTAGACGTATGAATAGAAATAAATTCATCTATGATAACTCTAGATTCATGTAGATCAAGATTAATCAAGTCAAAATTCATTGAGTCTAGTTAATATGAATGTTAATTAATTGAAAATTAATAATATGAAATTCAAACATGACAAGGATTTTGTAATATTTATTATATATTGAAAAACGAAAAGTAAGGTATTATTGAAATAATTGAATTGTAGTAGGGTTAAAATAGTCCAAAATGTGATTCTCGATTGATATGATATTTAATATATTATAAGTTTTCTTTAAGAGAAGACCTTTCAATCTATTATTCATCTCATGTTAGTAGGATACATGCTAAATAGGTCAACAAAGTTTTTCATGATGTTAACTCTCCAAAGTTCTATAGGATTAGAAAGATTACGCTATTCTTAGGCTTTGATCTTTCTGCTTCCATCGATATAAAATTGTTAATTTATTTTTAAAGTGTTATTCATTGCATTAAATAGAGTGTGTGTTGGTTAGGCAGTTTCTTTATCCAACTGAAGAGGACTTGTATAAGTTGGTGAGATTCTTGGTTGGAAGGCTATCTGAATCTTCTAAAGCCCGGATGGCTGCATTGGTAGAAGAAGATAAAATGGGAGGTGTCTCAAAGGACAATGTTGGCAATAAAGGAGAACCTCTGGAAAAGGAAGAGGTTTTAAAAGGATTGAAAGATATAAAACTGAAGACTCAGCGAGCAGAGTCCTCTTATATGATGTCTGAAGATGACTTCATTCGAAGGTCTGATGAATTTGATTTAAATTTACAAAATGTAACAGGAGTTGGGGTTAAAGAAACTGCAGCAAAAGACCTAGATTTCAGCCATGGGGATTCTGTTAAGGAGGAGTTGTCTGCAGAGTCATCAGAATTACAACATCTTGAAGAGGAGTTTGAGTTGTTGAAAGCAGCAGCTGAAATGATATTCGATGACCAACATTCTATTCAGTTTTACATTGAACAGCTCAATGACCAAACAGAAACAAAAAGACAAAAGCTCGCGGAACTTGAGTCTCTATGGTAAGGTGTTGGCAATCCTTTCATATTCAAGAGGATTACATTTTTCCTGACCAAACAAGTAAAAACAACGTGTCAAGTTCTTTTGTATCTGGTTCCAATTTGATCCTTCTTAATCATTGTGACATTGTGACCTGTAAAGAATGAACATTTAGTGCATGTTTGCTATGGAGTACTGAACTGGACTATGGAGTACTGAACTGGACCAGACTGTACAATTAACTAGTCTTCCATAATACCGACGAGTGCTTTCCAACCTTTGCTACCAAACATGCCGTTAATCTAAACTTTGTAGTGAACTTTTGCCAAAAACAGGATGCAAGCAATATTTGAGTAGCTACATCTAATGCAGGGAATCCATAAGAAAACCTCTAGAAGAGAAAAAGGGAAATCTTGAGCAGTCCCTCCAAGCCCTAAATCCAGAGGCCCATGAAAAGCTTACAAAAGTGAAAGAAATTGAATTTGAAGCAGAAGGCGTCTTAGCTGAGATCAAAGAAAGGTACTCCTTTGATGGACATATTTCTTTGCAATTATGCTTGAAAATTCTGGCTTTAAATGTCGGTCAATGGAATCTACTAATATTTGCACCTTGTTTTTAATCTTTCTAAGTATCAGTGTTTAACAAAAGAACATCAAATCCTGAGTCTGGCAATGGCATTGATGAGCCTTTGTATGTTTCCCTTTTTATGAAAGGCCAGCTTTATATCTGAATTATGTTGTGAAAAAAAGACGATGTTACAGAAGTAAAGATTAAGTAGGAACTAAGAGTATCAGATGTGTTTGAAAACCAGCACATCTACAAGACACTGATTAGACATGCTATACTAATGACAAATATAGCATAGATGAGGATGTTAAATGGATGTCTGGTCGTACTAAAATTGATAAGATAAGAAACAAGAACATACTCTAGCAATGGAGCTGGCGTCAATGAGGATAAATTAAGGGAAAGACAGACTTAGGTGGTTGGGGACATGTTTTACGTAGACCTAAAGAGGCACTCATGGAGATGAGTGATGTGATCTCTGTAGAACAAGTCACAAGAGGGAGGGGGTAGAACAAAACTTAGTCTGCTGTAGTTGTTAAGGATCATTGTTGTTCAAGCCTAGCTCGGTCTAGCTAAAGCTTTTACCTTGTAAATCCTGGAAGTGTACTGCTGCATCTTGGCATTGGATGACCTTCCCATCTCACTGGGGTTAATTATTATAGTTATCTTTACTCATTAATTGTCATTCTATAGAGAGGAGGAACTTTCTAAGCTGTCTGCAGATCTTGAGAAGCAACCCAAGTTGGCATCAAGGAGATCTTACATTCAACGGATAGAAGAGATCACAAAAAATAGCAGGAAACAGGACATTGACATAGAGCAGATCTTAAAAGACACAAGAGATCTTCAGTTGGAGAGTAATTCCATCCAAGATCGCCTTAATCGAACTTATGCTGTGGTGGATGAAACCATTTTCAGGTATAATATTCTGATGAGTCTTTCTTTTACCTTTCCCGAGTATGACATCCGCTGGGACAGTGCCAATTGTTTTGAGTTACTTGTTAAACAAAAAAATCCTTTTTCTGCAGGGAGGCCAAGAAAGACCCAGTTGCTCGACAAGCTTACAGGCTTCTCACCAACATCCATGAAAGCTTTGAACAGATTGCTGAAGACATTATCATCACTGACAGAACGCAAAGGAGCGTGGCTGATTACGAGGCCAAACTCGCAAACACTACTTCAAGACGCTTGAATGTGGACAAGTTACAAGCAGATCTTGAAGCCATTAGAAAAGAAAATGATCTCCTTGAACAACACCTTCGTGATTTATGAATCCGTAAATTTCAAACGAACTCCCTATGAATCAACTTTGTGCTGAGATACTTAACAGATTGTATTGATTGGAAATTCATTTATACGTTGTAGTAACTTGTTCATTCTTGTGCTCTTTGCAATAAACTCGTCCATTCACATTCACATGCCTTCATGGCTGTATTAGAAGTTTATGACCCTTGTTGTAAGGTATTTTAATTGCATTCAAGGTCCTCAAAATTTCCTTATTGTAGTATTTATGTTCATAACTTTTTATTCAATTTTTTAACACCAAACTTTCATTAATTAACATTTATCATTGTTGATGATGTAATATGTCATTTGCATACTTTGGAATTAATGAAAATATTTTGTCGTACTTTTATTTTATTATAAATTTTAAGATGAGCAATTATGTCGTTTTATGCTTATCTGGTGGACTTTTGGACGTAAATCATTAACAGAGATGAGGTGTGTCAATTAATGAGTGATTGAAGATAAAAGTTCAACAAAAACAAATTAAGGGGAATATGATACTCAAAACTAAATAAGGGGATTAATCCAAAATTTATTTTTTTCACTTTTACTTATGTTGGAACTTAGCCAAACATGCCTTAGATTCAAACTCACTGCGATTGAAGTCTAGAGGCACACAGACGACCGCCGCGCTCTCTTTACCCGATCTACTTCTACTGAATTTTAAAGCCGGCACTCCTCTCGAACTCAGTGAGTCATGGGCGGCGAGTCACGTTACGAGATCCACCAAAACGCGTATATAAAGCTGGTCCTCCACGCGCTAAAGCACAGGACCTCGGCCGTCAACGCCGCTCTCATCGGTCGCTCTTCCTCTGCTGGCGAATCTGTCGAGATTGTCGACTCCGTCCCTCTATTCCACTCCCAGATCGGTCTCCTCCCTCCCCTCGAAATCTCCCTCATGATGGTTATCAACAGTAAACTTTTCACTCTTCATTTTTTTTTTATTTGTATTATGATTTTGATTTTTAAATTGGGATATAATAGATAGAGGAGTATTATGGAGAAAAAGGATTGAGTATCGTTGGTTATTTTCATGCTAACGAGAGAAGCGATGATTTTGAGTTGGCTAGCGTTGCCAAAAATATTGGTGATCATATAACACGATATTTTCCTCAGGCTGCATTGCTTTTGGTGAGTCGTTACAGTAAATTTTGTGTAACCTTAATAATGATAGCACTTTAAATTTAGTATTTTGATAAGAAGAAGCTAAACATTGATGCATTGAATTTTGTGAATTTCAGTTAGATAATAAAAGGCTCGAGGGTTTGCCAAAGGGAAAGGACCGAAGTCCAGTTATGCAGGTGATTTATATTTCTATCTTCAGTTTGTGTTGAAAAATTCTTTTGCTAGATTAATGTTCAGTGATAACGATTTCTTAGGTAAAGTAAATATTTTAATTGCTTTTGAGATTTGATCTTTTTGGTGGTAATTTGATGAGGTGGAATTTTCTATGAAGGAATGGGCTGGGAATGTCTGGACATTCACAAATCTGATTACGATCCCATGCTTGGTGTAATTGACACTGAGGAACGGCCATCCTCAGGCCATCCTCATTCCCAATGACATAGGTTCTCTCATCCCTTACTCCAAGGGTTGGCGATTCTTGTCATTTGGGAATGGTACCCTTTTTGGTAGTGCCAAATCTCCATTTAATCAAATACACAGTGACGAATCATTTCCTTTTCTTGTTCCTTCTACCAACTAATTGGCATCCCTGCCATCTTTTGCCTTTCTTCGACATCCCCTTGACTGGGTGCGCCTTTCCCACTACCACCATCCCTTCCTCGCCTACCCTATCCCTCCATTCTCAGCTACTCACCTCTCTACCTCCAGCGCAAGACCCTTCCTCATCTTTACCAACACCTTTTTCTTCAAACGCAACCATTCAATTCCGTCAACCATCAACAATAAACTGCCTCCCACAAAGTCTACCAACAATGATTTTCGTGACAGTGCCCTAGCAAAACCTATGTTCGCCTGATCCCTACAGAACCCAATTTCTTCCACTTCTCCTTAACTATTAGGGTCGTTGCCACCCATCGCCACGGGCACTCTCACGTGAAAAACACACAGAAGTCAAAATTCTTTTAAGCAAAATCTCACTCATGTAAATCCCAAGTTAGTTAGATTTCAAATTTCAAAAAATAAATAATTTTCAGCAATCAAAGAACATCATCTCCTAAAAAGGGAGAGAAAATAGAGAGATATAGACGAAGTTTAGTGTTGGCTATGCCTAATTAAGTGTATGTAGCGCATTTAGTCATGATATTTGATAGCTCTAGATACGTAGGACGTGAGTTTATTCCATACTGAACAAACCCATACCTGCCTACCAAATGCCACTTAAATTAAGCGTATGGATAAATTTTGAATCTCCATCTATGTAATTTAGGTTAGCATTAGTTTCTTGTTAGCATGCGATGCCTAAGATTTTAATTACTTGTTTTGTTCATTTCACGCTTGAGGAGAATACATAGAGCTGTCAGTGCCTATATCTTGAAAATTTTTAAATAGTAAAAAGCATCTCTCCAACTTTCAGCGAAGTTTTTGTTTCACTTTTGGTGCGTCTTTGGTCACTAAAACTTGTTTGGGTTTCATTATAATCTCCTTATAATTTAAAGTCAAAGTCAAACATTAAGCCCCTGTTTGAGCTCCATTATCAAAAAACTCATTTCCCCCAAATTCATTTTCAACTACACACACACTCACTAAAATAATTTTGCACGTAAATCCAAAACTTCATCTCTACTTTTTAACCACACATCCTCCAAAAAATCTCTGTTACAAAACTCATTTTAAAAACAAAATGGGGCTCAAATACATAAAAATTTTAACCACACATTCACAATTACTACCGACTTACTATTCTCACATTTCGTAGGACCCATTACTACTGTTCATTATTATCTCATTATGATGAAATCCAAACAAGCTTTAAGTTTTTTTTTGTTCCAGTTAGAGCTCTTCATCATCATCCTCAATAAAACCAATGGACAGCTTACGTGTCGGGCACAATTTTCACGTGAACAAATTTTCCATTAGAAGGCTACGAGATGTATAAAAAGCAGTAGGCGTGTCTGACTTACAAAAAGCTTAGACATCATATATTCTTCACATCTTTATGCATGGAGATGATAGAATTTGTTCAATTTTTGTTTTATTTGGCATTGTCTAAAGCTTGTATCTTACAGACTCCTTGGTTTGATTTATTTACCTTCTGCATTGCCAAATAGTATCATTGCTGTCAGTGGCGGAGCCCCATGGCAACATGTGGGGCCACTGAGGCACTGACCCCACATAATTTCGGATATTCAGATTTTTAATTTTTTACTTCTCTCCAAAATTCAAAATCTTATTAATGATTCCTCTTTTGAGCCTTTTGCACTACTTTCCCTTATGACCCAAACCATCAATTCATTTCCCATTCATCCCCAATATCTAGGATTTGCTAATTCCACCAAAATCTAAAATTTGTCACCGTTCTTGCAGGCATTGAGCTTATGTTGTTTCAAAAAATAAAAAATAAAAAAAATTGCAACTTAATTTCCCCCCCACAATGAAAAATGTCGGTCTCCGACACTGATTGCTGTTTCTTTCATTTTGATTTTACTTGGAGGGACCTCAGTTTTTGTTTTCTGTAATCTGCTTTCCCCTTTAAGATCTATTGATCAAATCTTCTCCTTTGCAAGTTGGGTATTGCATTGCCATTAACTCACGGCTTCATAAACTGAATTTTCATCAACAAAGCTCTGTTTCTTTGTATTCCACTCTGTTCCGCAGCTTTACATGAAGGATGCGTCTAGGAGTTGGAAGCTAGTAGGATCAGATGGAAGCAACAAGCTAGCTATCAAGGAGCCATCAGCTAATATAGTCCTTTTGGATTACATTTCTTCTGAGAAATGGAAGGATATTATAGATTTTGACGACCACCTAGATGACATCAGCAAGTGAGAACCATATCCTAGTCTTTTTCTCCATCGATAATTTTGAATATAATTTTTAGTGGCTGATATTTTCGACATTCTTCTTTTCCTGTAGGGACTGGCTGAACTCAGAACTTTTCCAGTAAAATCCAACAGCCGAAACATCTCTATCATGATGTAGCAAGTGATGTCGGTTATTATTCTTTTCTTGGTTGCTATTCTGAGATTTTGGAATACTGAGAGCCTATAAGAACTTGAATAGGCCGAATGTTAATTTCTGCTCTTGGTTTCTATCATGGTGTAGCAAGTGATGTCAGTTATTATTCTTTTCTTGGTTGCTATTCTGAGATTTTGGAATACTGAGAGCCTATAAGAACTTGAATAGGCCGAATGTTAAGTTCTGCTCTTGGTTTCTATCATGGTGTAGCAAGTGATGTCGGTTATTATTCTTTTCTTGGTTGCTATTCTGAGATTTTGGAATACTGAGAGCCTATAAGAACTTGAATAGGCCGAATGTTAAGTTCTGCTCTTGGTGAATTTTTTCTGACATTCATTTTTGTGACTTGTGTTTCTGGTCCGTTGTATTCCCTGAAAGAGTACCAAAATTCAGTCTAACGATCTTTTTTTTTCTGTGGGAGTTCAGCCTGAATTTTAAATGTGCATCTCCTGTCCTTGTCAAAATTATTTTAAGCTCCATGGTTTTGGAGCACTAGTTTTCTTGGATTGGTGGTTTATCAGAAAATCAATGTAGTGCAAGGATTGGGTGAACGTGTTAGAAATGAGTGTTCGTGGTTGCTTATAATCTAGTTGCTTTGAATCTTTATGCATACCTTGCTGTAAAAAGGATATAGGTATTCGACCATAAATTTATTGGGGTTGAGATTTGATTTGTTTCGTTGGCAGATGCAAATCTGTGATAATTTGGAGCGTAGACCGAGTCTGACCTCCTGATTTAGTTGGTCCTTTCCCTTTGCTAACATAATAGTCTCAAGAATAATTCTAACAGGTGGTTTGGGAAAAATTATAATTAAGAGTAATGAGTTTCATCGTGAATAATGAGTGGATAGTAATTATGAAATATTTTGACTTTAAATTATAAGGTGATTATAATAAACCGAAACAATCTCTAAGCTATGTTTGTTGGTGCTCAAACCTCATCCATACAATAAGAAAGTGTTGTTATTAATAAATTTACGGTTAGTTTCGAATCTTCTTTAGCCACTCGTGTTAGCTTTGATTTAGTCTTCTTGAGTCACATTCCACTTAGCTGATGGCAAATTTCAAATTTTACGTAGTGTCGCTCGTGCTTAGTACCATAACCTAGCATTTAATGACACTTTGTAATAACCTAGAAATTCTCTACTTGTCATTAACTTAAGTATAGGGACCAAGTTGCGCAATAACCATAGTTTAAGGACCAATTAAGGACCAATTTATATAGAGACTAAGGTTCAAGGACAAATATACATATCAACTATAATTTAGGGATCATATTGCACATCAATGAAAGTTGAGGAGCCAAGTTTCACATCCGTCCATAGTTAAGGGACATCTACTATAATTAAAAAGAATCATTACGGGAACCTTCCTTTTATTAATTATGAAAACCTTCTTTTTATTAATTATGGAAACCTTCCTTTTATTTTTAATTATGGGTAAAATAAAAAAAAGGTAGTTAACTTATATAATATGCTAATTACCATAATTAAAAGAATTAATTACGGAAATTTTTCTTTTATGAAAATGGTAATGTATATATATATAACACACGAACACTCTACAATTATCATACGTGCTACTACAATTATCATATTTAAAATTCAAGGTAAGTGAAGTATATGTATTTCATTGTTTAAAAATTACATAAGTCAATATTATGATTATGTTATATAATCATGGAATTTAGTAGTTGTACGCACGAAATTAGAATCACGAAGTTCGATTCTTATAATTTCGTGTCTCATCAAGTATATACTCATGAATCTCGTGAATTTTCTGTTTTTTATGTTATGTTATTTCGTTTATTGAGATTATCATCTCACATGAATTATGAAATTTATTTCTTATAGGTAATAATTAATTTGTCATTGAAGACGGACGAAAATTGGGCGAGCACCCATTGGTGGTTAATGATTTAAATAATGTTAGGATGTGATTGGATTTGATAATCACGTCATTTTAGTTTTGAAAGTTTTAAGTTTTAAATATTTTGTTCTTGATTTTCCTCTTACTTTTATGAACTTTTATGTTTTCAATAAAGTGTTTTAAGTTCAATAATCAATTCGTTTCAAATGATATCAGAGCGATATTTACGTTTCTGTAGGGCAAAAAAGTATTTGAATTGTTCATCGTGAACAATGACCGCGGAGTCGCTGTTCCATTGTTCACATATTTGTTTTTTTTTAAATTTGTTTACACTGTTCATCGTGAACAGTAAGTGCATGCTCACTATTCACGATGAACATGAACAGTGAACGCGCAATTCACCAAGAGGTGCAAATTTATATAAAAAAAAAAATTATGTTACGGCGGTGAATAGTGACCGTGCAGTCACTGTTCACAGTGGCACGTGAACAAAAAAATAATAAAATTTAAAAAAAAATTTAATGTTACGCCAGTGAACAGTAACCGTTTTGACAACATTGTTCACACACACAATATACCATCACGCGATGCTATGTTCTAATCTTCAGTGTCTCAAATTAGATAGAAAGACGTGTGATATTTTTGAATTTTATTATGTTATTTACGAAATCACGATTACCTATTATGCAATTTTATGAAAATTATATGTAAATGGATAATTATGTGTACGTACATGAATATGCGTGAAGTTATGTATAAATTGATTGGGAATGGTTATTTATTGAATTATGCATAATTAAGAATAGGTGCTTAATTATAGAAAGTTCCCTCCTATGATGAAAAGTGTAAGTTTGTGAGAACTAAAGAAATTTCTAGTAGAAATATTATAGTTCAGGAACTTCATTTAGACACTATATATCTGGCTTAGTGTACATCGATTTACATAAGAAAGTTAATTAATATAAATTTACTTTCTTAGATGGTCAATGGACGGTCGCAACTGGCTAGGGACTGGCCCTAAGACATAAGATGTTTATAAGATTCCATAGGACGTACGTGAGGAATCTCAACCACAACCTATTAGAATATTTAGATGCCATAAAGAGGATCATAAGGGGAGCCGGAAATAACTGACACAAGTTTCATAAGAATGAGATCGTTTATCATCTATATAGAACACTTAGTCCTTACTGAAGACGTTTTGTTGAGAGGCTCGAGGAAATGTTCGAATACCAAACTGCCCCTGCGTGTTGTTTGCGTGCTTGAGAGATCGATGGTTTATTAATTCTCATGACACTAGGAATATTGAAAGACCCTTGGGATATGAGCTTGATCGTCGTCGTCCACGTAGCCCACCTAGTGTTGGCAATTTCCCTACTGTACCAGTAGTTGACAGAATGGGTAACATTATTGGAGAAGTGATAGAGGAAGACGAATAGGAAGACCCCGAAAAAGACCATGAGAAGAGGCCTGAGTATCACCCCACATCATATTTTGGCCGAATCCTGGACACAACCATGGAGATAATCCAGGGGCAGGCCGAGACGAGGGAGTAGGGGGAGATTTTTAGATGATGGGAAATTATTTATGATTGTCATGTTTGAATTAAATTTTATTTAAATAAGTGGATGTATGGGATACCACGAAGTCCATATGACTTAAGCAAGTTATTGAGATTGAATGAAATGAAATTTGCTATTTTTCTTATTCTTAGTATAATAGTTAAGTGATTTTATGTTAGCATTTTATCAAGGTTATGACAGCTCGCTCTAGAAACACGAACAATAGGAACGGCCAACCCCAGATTCGGAAACTGAAACGAACAATATAATAGTTAAGTGATTTTATGTTTGCATTTTATCAAGGTTATGACAGCTCGCTCTAGAAACACGAACAATAGGAACGGCCAACCCCAGACTCGGAAACTGAAACGAACAATGACAACAATCACAACTAGATTGACCAATTCATGCAGTTTATTATAGCAATACGCAACATGGCACCACCCGTCGCGCTACATGTTGCACTACCACCTGCAAAGAGGAGTGTGGTTACAATATTAGAACAATACCATAAGCTACAACCCCCTAGTTTTGAGGGAGGCACAGATCCACTAGCGGTGGAAGAGTGGATAAGCAAGAAAGAACGAATCTTTGAACTCGTGGAGTGTCACGAAACTCGAAAGGTAATATGTGCAACATTTATGTTGGAAAAAGAAGCAAGACACTGGTGGGAGATGACCAACAGGTCCAGAGCAACTGGATAAAACTAGATGTGGAATGAATTCATGGAGAGATAAATTTTGGTTCATTTGTATTTTTTAAAAAGTTTAGGAGTATGATTACAATTTAATCTTTATGTTTCTTTCCTTTCCTTTTTTTGTTTTATTTATATAGGAGGGTATATTGGTTATTTTACGGTAAAAAATAGGTGAAAATGACGTTTTCAGCAATGAAACGTTGAAATATTGGTGAAAATGCAAAAATTTGAAATATATGGACGTTTTGCACACTACATGTCAAACGCAGGGACGTTTTGTGTAATTAAGCCTTTCAATAAGTTACAACAAAAAAAAGAACATGAATAAAAAAAATCATAAACTTTCACTTAAATAATTGCACTCGTGTTTTTTTTATCATGAGTTAGGAGGTTAGATAAGTAATAGTTTGGGCATCCATGCGAGTGCTATTTATGGCATTTCTTGAAACTAATAAAAATCGGATTGGGCTTCAATGGAAGTGGGCCATGAGTTGGATACGGACCCAGTTGTAACTCTCTTGTAACTTCCGTCCATTCTGTATTGTCTTATAAGCCCAATATAAAACCAATCTCCACGGATCCAACTCACTCAACCTAAACCCTGTTCTCTCTTTTTATAAATAGCAACACGACAGGACTGAGGGGACAAGCGGCCTAGGGTTTCCTTGACACCAATTTTTCTTGCATTGCAGTGATTTCTTCTACTCAACTTCTTCATCACCAAACTTGGAAGGTAGGATTAGTTTTTTTCGACAATCTCTCTCTTGATTTTTGATGTGATTGTTTCAAGTGCAATCGGTGAAATATCCAGGACCAAAAATCCTATGCATTAACTTGTACTTCTTCTCTGTCTCCTTCCTTTTTTTCCCTCCTCCTCTGTCTTGGCACTCTCCTTCAAAATTTAATTATAAAGATTTTTCTGCATTATTTTCAGCAATCCGTTCCGCTTGGTGCTAGCCGACCGTTCTTCCTACAAACCGATTAATACCAGGTTGAGCTGAGTACACCCATCTGGTTGAACCCGGACTGATCCGGTTTTTGTATAAAATTTGTACATTCAGCATATAAATAAGAAATTCAACAACAATCCTCTCGTGTCAAGTTGGAGCCTTTTCCCACTAGGGCATGTTAATTGTTGTGTGAAGTCTGAATTAAAATTTATAATAACTATACTTTGCTTCATACTTTCTTTCTTTAATTTTAGTTAAATGGTTTAAAATCTTAGTTTTTTTAAATCGAATGAAAAAAAAAAACAGTTTATATGATGTAAAGATTTCCAGATTCTTGCATTGTAATGTATGTATTATTCAAATTTCAATTCAAAAAATATATTTTGTCTAAACTTGTGATCCAAAAATTACTCATTGGTTGAATTACTGACCGTCGATCACTGGGAGGGTTGGTTCTGAGTACTATGAGAATGTGCATATTTTTGCTGAACCTTCGAATTGTTGCTTGAATTTATAAATTTGCACAAATTGTTATTTTATTTCTGAGTTGATAGAAAAATATGCTATTTTATTATTATCTCGCGTTACACTTTAAATGAAGTTCATGAATCTGACTTTATGTTTTCTACGATGTCTGTACACATACAATAACTATAGGTCTGGGTGCTTTCATGAGCTTTTGAGCTGATTATTGATTATTAATTTCGGAAGATGTGAAAAGGTGGATGATTGTAACTAGGCTTAATGTGTCAACTCCATGGGATTTAGTCATAGTTTCTGATATATTGAAATCATTCTAATTGTATTGGTTGGCATGTGCATTGATGATTGTGAACTCTTTCAAGTTACCATTTTATAAATAATATTTAGGAACATTTCATTGGGTTTTCTGCATTTCAAAAGCTTGTGCGGTTTGTTTCTCTGCGTTCTAATAGGGATTGTAGGTCCCCTTTTTATATCACATGCTATTTTACTTGAACATTTAAGTGAAGCTAACATTTTTATGCAGGAATTCTTTGTACGGTAATGGCAGCTCCCAAAAATAAAACGAAAACAAAATCTCAAAATCCCCATCCAAGAAAGAAGCAAAAGAAAGTACCTTTAGCAAAAGAACCAGAAAGAGAAGACCTCCTTAGTGATTCTGATGGAATGGATGAAGTAAAAGAACACGAAGAATCTGATGAAGAACTGGAATTCAATTCGGACTTGGATATGTCTTCAGATGGGGATGATCCTTTTGCTGATGATATTCTTAAAGGAAGTGATGATGAAGGTATTCTCTTTCAATTGGAGTTTTATTTGGAGGATTATCTCTTTTCCTGAACTCACATTTGCTGGATCATTTGTTTAGAGGAGGCTTCAAATGTAGATTCAGATTCAGATTCTGATGCATCTGATATTGAGACAAAAGCTAGAGCAATTGATGAGGAAAAGGCTAGGGTAGAAGAAGAAGCAGAAGCTGAATTGCAGCTCAATATTAAAGAAGAGGCGGATGAGTTCCGATTGCCAACAGAGGAGGTTTAGTTAATTGATACTTCTGCATTGCTTTTATGAGTTTTATTATTATTCATTGGCCGAAAACTTTTTGCCAAGTTTAATTTGAACTGTTTCTACATATTCATAGGAGCTTAAAGAAGAAACACACAGACCCCCAGATCTTTCGAATCTCCAAAGAAGGATAAAAGAGAGTAAGTTCAGTTTCTATTAAATTTCTTAATTATGTTTTCGTTTTATATTGAAATTCTTTACTATCATCTCTCTTTTCTTTTACCAAGTCCTTTTAATTCGGTTGATTTGTTTCAGTTGCTCGAGTCCTTTCGAATTTCAAGTCTTTGAGACAAGATGGAGCAACACGGAAGGATTATGTTGATCAACTTAAATTGGATTTAAGCTCGTACTATGGATACAATGAGTTTCTAATTGAAGCTTTGGTTGAGGTTATTTGCCAATTTGTGAATAGTCAACTCGTTTTGTTTCATTTTCTGTCTTTTTGGTGCTGAAGTTGTATTTACATGTGGAATTTTGTGATTTTTATTCAGATGTTTCCAATCGTTGAACTTATGGAACTTATTGAAGCTTTTGAGAAGCCTCGTCCAATATGTCTTAGAACAAACACTTTGAAGGTGAATTGGATTTTATTTCTTCTTTGTTACCTGTGCTGATGGTCCTTCATCAATTGCACCGTGATAATAAGACTTTCCTTTGGTTTGAATTCAGTCTCGCAGGAGGGACTTGGCTGGTGTGCTTTTGAACAGAGGAGTCAACCTTGATCCATTAAGCAAGTGGTCAAAGGTAAGAGTTACTATATGTTTATTCTATTCTTTATCTAGTAGTTTCTGTTTTCATGTACCATTCTGTTCTTTTTTCAAGGGACAATATTTTTTGTTTTGTAGGTTGGCTTGGTTGTTTATGATTCACAAGTTCCAATTGGGGCCACTCCAGAGTATATGGCTGGGTATTATATGGTATCTTCTAATCCTAGAATTTACAATTCCAATTTTTAGTATTAAAGCAAAGCTGACAGTCTATTTGTTGGCAGCTTCAAAGTGCTAGCTCTTTTTTGCCTGTAATGGCCCTTGCTCCTCAGGAGAAAGAAAGAATTGTAGATGTGGCGTAAGTATATGTTAGCTATCTCAAGTTGCAATTTTCATCCATCTTTGCTTGATTCTGATAACTTCAGTTTCTATCTCTTTAACCCCTTTTAAGTTGTGTGGGCACCCTCTTTTTCTTAATTTTTTTATTGGAAGTTGAAGGGATTCATGTTATTATTTTTTCCTTAGGAAGCTATTTTTTCCACCATATCATTTTTTCTGTATCCTCTTTTTCACACAATCTCTAATGCTTTTCTTTTTTACATGTACCTATCTGAACTGGTCTTATTTTGCTGTACATATTTAATTATTCTGAGTAGCTTCTTATGGAATTGCAGCATAACGGATGAATTAAAAATTTTCTTAAGATTCAAACTTGATAGTTATAATCAGTTGAAATACGCAATCCTTTGTCTTATATTATGTTTCTGAGGTTTTTTATCTCATATAAATCTCTGTTAGTTTGAAATTTTGTGTTCTTAAACATGCTTGTAAGAGGATGGTTGATAAGAACATGGTGAAATGATTGTTTGAGTGTTTCACGTATATGTATTTGTATTTCATGTGAAATGTTTGAAAATTTCCCCATGTTGACACAATTTGCGCATTCGTAGGGCTGCTCCTGGTGGTAAAACGACTTATATTGCTGCACTAATGAAGAACAGTGGTAAGTGGCTATCCCACTGCTAGCGATGTATGTCTATATATGGGAACATGAGAAAATTTTCACGACTTTTTCTTCTTTTTTACATGAATGATTGATCAATGAACGTGGCTTTTAAGTAGTTTTTTCTTGCTAGCCATGTTATTTTGCATCTTCCGTGGACCCCCTTGTCTGAGGCTACACCTATGATCTATCAGAGCTTCTTTGGTCATTTATTTTTACCTGTTCAAAAAGTTAGATTGTAATATTAATTCAACTGTTTGCTGGTGATCCTACTTCCCAGCCCCAGCCCCAAGAAAATAAATTCCACTGATCTAAGAATTGGAAAGTAGATCCACACGTGGTAGTATTAACATGCAGCTCACTCTCTTTTATGGCTCAGTAGCCGCTGTTGATGAAAAATGTGCCCATTTCTGATGCTGTTGTTCCTTTCTTTAACTTAATACCCTTGAGACTGGGGGTTTAGTTTTGCAGACCAATGGATAGTGTAACAAACTGTGGTGTAATCCGGGATTCACCTGGTAAATCAGCATGCTGTTTTTTCTTATTTTTATTTACAGCTGCCCTATTCTTAATTGCACTTAAAGAGCATTTCTGACATTAATAAAAAAAGGAAGGCATTTGGGGTTGGGAGGTGAGGATTTCTTGTTTTTGTTTTGTGTGTTGGGGTAAGAAAGGGGGTGGGGTGGAAATATGTAATTTTTATGCGTAGAGCGTGACATAGATTTAGCCTCTTTTTAGGAAGAGAATTTATAGATGGTTTAATATATGAATAGATAGAAATGAGTGGTGGATAGTACTTGTGAGTCCATTAGAATAAGTGGTTGAAAATGAAGCTTGGACCATTTATAAATGATTTATAAATTTTGTCGATTGGAGGCTCACTTGTAGAATTTTTGAAGTTGGCTATTGGCTAGGAATTGATATATTTTTGCATTACCTATCCAAACTTTTCCTTTTTCTTTAATTGCGAAGCCTATTTGACTCAAAATTATCTTAGTATTATATTTGCTAAAAGCACAATGGCTGCAATTTTTTGTTATAAATTGTACGTTCAACTCAATGTGTTAACATGGTTTCCCCTGAAAAAGGTATCATTTATGCAAATGAGATGAAGGAGTCAAGGCTCAAATCCCTTACTGCAAATTTACATCGCATGGGGGTAACAAACAGCATTGTTTGCAACTATGATGGGAGGGAGGTTAGGATCTTCCCTCATTGTCCCTGAAACCTCTTCAAAAGATGTTTTAACTTATGTTTCTACTGGTTGTAGTTTTCTTCTAACACCCCCCCCCAAACACACACACACACACAAAAGAAATAAAAACAAAAAAGCAGAAAGGAAAAAAATGTCCTTCCAGGAAAGTAAATCCTGCAACCGTGTTTTACAGGACAACCAACATATCCTTGTGCTATAATGCTGGTGATGCAAATTTTCTTTTGTTTAAATAAGATCATCTCTTTCCACGTCTTTATCAACTATCCGTAAAGTGTTGTTTAAATGACTTCGAGCACCAGGAAGAAACAGAAGAAAATAAAACTTTCTAATTAGGCTTTCATATAACTTTTTCTTTCATATAACTTTTAATATTTCTTTCTTTCATTTATGATTGTATTGTCCATAATTCTGGTGGATCTAACATATCTCCTTTTCTTTTATAATTTAACATTAGCTGCCGAAAGTTTTAGGCAACAATACTGTTGATAGGGTTCTGCTGGATGCTCCTTGCAGTGGCACTGGGGTATGCAGTCAAGCTTAATTTTGAATTTCCATGAAAGATTCTTTTTGCACTCACTGCATAAAAAAATTGATGGGGTTATTCTCATTTTAGGTCATATCTAAGGATGAGTCTGTGAAAACCTCAAAAAGTGCTTTAGATATACAAAATTGTGCTCATCTGCAGAAGGTATGGTTTCTTACGTCTAGAAATTTACGTTTTACCACAATTTTCGGAAGAATGTCGTTTTTTAATAATCATGGCCTATGCTTGACCATGGGTCGTGAACCTTGAAGAGTAATTAGGAAATATTTACATAATGCCAGCAGTCTAAATACAACTTAAATATGCTTCGGTTCCACAATATAGTTTTATAATAGAAAATCGTTTCCTAACTTGTAATCTTAATCTCTACCAATGTATGCTTTTGGAACCTCATTTGTTTTTAAATATGTTTGCAGCAATTAATACTTGCAGCAATAGACATGGTGGACGCCAATTCAAAATCAGGGGGATACATTGTTTACTCCACATGCTCCATAATGGTTGCTGAGGTTTGTTAAGTTGTTTCTTTCTCTTAAATCCTTGAATGTCTTCTATTTCTTCTTTCTGAAGGCTGGAATTTGCAGAACGAGGCTGTTATAGACTATGCACTCAAGAAGAGGGATGTAAAAATTGTGCCTTGTGGACTTGATTTTGGGCGTCCAGGGTATT
>CAIGRP010104509.1:0-17476 GCA_903798385.1 Fraxinus cuspidata | reverse complement strand
CCCAGGTCAAGGCTCAATTCCAACACCAGGAAGCAATGATAATAGGGAAAACATGGGGAAAATATAACAATGATTAAGATCTAATGACAAGAAAATAAGTAAGAGGATTATGAAACATTTCACCGAACACGATTCGAAAAGAACCAGCACCAAGGAGGTTCGAACAACCAGTAATCAGTAGCTTAAAGTCCAAAACTCCAAGCAGGTTCACCAAGAACGAGTTCCTTCACAAGAACACAAACAGAGAGGAAAAATTAGTAGCCAAATCAAGAGAAATGAAAAATTAGGGTTTCAGCAATTTAGATCGACAAACAAATGTCAACTGAAAATTGATTTTTCAGTGACAAACACTCGATCGAAGACTCTTCCCAGCCTCACAAACTCTCTGATACCACTTGTAAAGCCTAATGCTCAACGGAAGCACAAGAACTCTGAAATCACAGAGAAGACATTGCATAAACAAGAAACATATCATTTATCTCATTGAGGGCTCAGAATATTCATTGTACCCTTTTGCACTAAGAAACGGCCTCAAAACACACCAAAACCCCTAATCTATTCACCACAATAGCTCGAAGACATACATGACCAAAACCAACAGAAAAACTCTCTCTCTAAGAACCACAAAGGCATCAATCACACAGTTTGAAGATTAAAACCAGAGGTTTAAATCCATACACAAAGTATCACTAAGAAATAAGAAGAGAGCACAAAAATAGAAAACCACAGAAGAATACAATGAAAAGTTAGGGCTCAAAAGACGTTACAGCTGGTATATATAATATCAGTCAACAGCCGTTAGATCAACCATGAGGATCGACGGTTCAGAGCAGCTACTAGTGGTGAGATAAGTGGGTTGGGATTTTGCTATTTCAATGCTTATCGGGCAATGTCAAACTCATTCCAGTAATGGGCCAAGCCCAATTCATCATTGCCCATATTTGTTGTAAAGGATATATCACAAATGGCATCACAATCCCACAGTAAGTCAAGCCTAAACTTTGTTGGTTGTTTGTCCAAGATCTTAGATGCCATCAGAATCTGTAAACATTAAAAGCAAACAAATAATGCAATAATTCTAAGAATGCCGAATGTATTCCAAAATCCATCTCTAAATAAATAAATATATAAAAACTTGACACAAAGCACATTATAAATGAGTACAGAATGTATAATATACTGCATTCACATAAAGAAGGTTGATTAACGGAGAGGAACGTACAAACTAAAATCGAAGAATCGTAGAAACCCACTATTGAAGGAAGCTTTCTGTAGACGTGAAGAAGACGGGCATCAACACGTTACATGGAATAATCAGATACGTAGAGAGAGGGATGGGGATTTGGGTTGGGGGGTTTTAATTGTTTCCATTTGGGTTTTAATTTTCTTTTCTGAACTTGGGCCAATGGAACGTGGACTTAAATATTTGAATTTAGGGAAAAAAAATCATATATACCTGATTAATATATATTAATTTATTTTATACTACTTAACTGTTTTAATAACCAAAATTACTACATAATCCCATTACAATCCAATAGTACTGTACATGAAACTTTCCTTTTTGGATCTGTAACTGAAAGTCTTCATGGACAAACAAAACTGGTGATATTAACTCCTAAAGCTGAATATATGGAAATTCACATTCAAATTACAATTGTTTGAGACGATACAATTAACCGTAGAATTGAGATTACTCATAATTGGTGATTGTGGGAGATAGGATGCAGTAAGATCTTCACCATATGTGGCATTCCATTGTTGATTCATTGGTTATTTAATTTAATTTTACATCTCCAAGTATTTATAGGTTATTTAATTTAATTTTACATCTCCTAAATCCATGTATCAAGATGATCGTATATTGGGTTGGTTGATATATTTACATCTCTCAATGTGTTGTGGAAGAACATGTAACCTCCAATAAATTATATATATCACTGTGTAGCTAAATTCCTATATGTACTTCACGAATATGAGAACAAGAAAATTTGTTATGGAGAATTTGATTTGGATATTTCCCATCTCCATATATGAATATCGTATCCAAAATTTTCAATTTTACTGAAAGTTTGTGATATTATGAAAGCCTTGATTCATCTATCGCGAAAAAGTTGATTTTGTTGATCTTCCAGTATCCGAATGCAAGTGGCTTTTTATTTCCTCGAATCATTGCTTCCCTTATTGTAAGTAGTCTTCCGTTCTTAGTCATCTCGAATTATTATTTGTTCATTTTAGTCCAATGGATTTTGTAGCCAGGGCTGTGTATGTGAAGCAAACTTCGGTGTTCAAGTGACCACTGCTTTGTGGGGACTCTGGGACGTACTAGACTGATTTAAATATGGATGCATGCAAAACTGGAGTTTTTTTTTATCAAGAATTTGTCTTATAGTTGCCAACATATTCTCATTGACAACAATGTCTACAACTTCTTGGTTTTGTAGTGTCACTGCTCCTCAATGGACATATTGCATCCATTTGAAAGTTAACAACACACTCTCTCAAGATAAAATGGATAAAAACATTGTATAGAATTACCCGTGTTGCAAAAAACCTCGTACATAATCTTGAAAAATTTGCATTGATCCAGAAGTTTCTAAATGTATTTTGTTTGGATAAGAAGTTATAAACTATGATAAAATCATTTGAAACTCGAAGGTCCACACAAAAGAAGAAGTGTAATTGTGATTGTAAATCCTAGTCCTAGAATTCTCAGAATGCATTATAACAAACAGGGTGTCATTCTTTATCCACACCCTGCATATACAGAGTTTTCATGCCCTCTTTTAAGTTTTTGCTTCCAATAATTCATCAATCTTAAATTCTTTTTTCTTTAAGCTATAACACTTCTCAGCATGATAAGCCTTCTTGACCTTGAAATCCCTGGCTCTGAAGAATTTAAGGAGAATTTCACCGCTTCTTTCATCAGTCAGAAGTGGGATTCTCCATATGGAAACCTCCTCTATGGTGGTGCTGCTGCTAATGCTGTTGTTTCCTCCTTTGGCTTTTCCTGCTTCGTCGGAGGGGGTGTTCTTCACCCACTATCATTCTTTATAGATGGGGATGGAAATTTTTTGGGATAGAGTGAATTTCAAATTGGTTGAAGACGATTTTGTGGATAGTTGAATTGCCACAAAATTGTGGATTGGTAGCAATGATAGTGGGATTTATGATATGGACGGCTTTGTTAGAGCAATAAATGCTAATTTGATGTTAAATATTTGGAGCGGGGATATTTTTTAGATTTCATTTTTACTCTAATATTAGAGTATCTCCAATATACTCTCTATTTTTAAAGAGCATATTCTATTATTTGGAGGACATCTATAAATTTAGAGAGTTAAAATTTTGAAGTACTCCAACAAGCTATTTATATTTAACACTTAATTTTACAACTCCCAAAAAATATTTATTATTATTTTTTAATCTTTTATTTTAACTAACTTTCTTTAAATTATTTTATTATTTCCCTACGTTGAAAATTGAAACACTTTGAATGCATTTAATTATAAAGCGTGAGTTTGACTCTTCAAATTTGAAGAGTCAAACCCACTCTTTAAATTAAAATGTTAATTTAGGGTTAAGCCACATTATAAACCTTCTTACATAAGAAATTATCATTTAACTACCGCTTAAATACCAACTTTTTCTTTCTTTTCAATAACTACACTACATTTTATAATAAAATAACTTTTTACACACCAACTTTTACTCATTTAATTACTTTTACTTTTTAAAATTACACATGGTTTGTACCGCTTAAAGAATATCTTGGAGCATGATTTTCAATGTTGACTCTTTAAAATAGAGAGAATTTCATGTGTAAAGAGTCTCTTGAAAATGCTCTTATAATATTGTTTGAAATAAAAAAGAGGAATAGTAAATTTTGAATATTTTATTAAATGAGATAGGTGGTGTAATTTTCACTTGAATTTAGGTCTCCAGTGACCAAAATTGCACTGGACTTAGGCTCTGTTTGTTTCGACTTAAAATCAGATTTTAATTTTAAATTAAAGTCAAAGAATCAATATTAACAATATCTTTCATGGGTCTCATAATTTTTCAACCACACATTTCAAAAATTTCTATCACAATCTACTAAAAATCTAATTTTAATCCCCACCAAACACCCTCTAAATTTAATCCCCAAACAAATTGTAGGAGATTGTTTAGGAGAATGAAGGTAGCAACAGAAGATGACATAATGCCAGATAGGGTCAAATTTTAACCTAAATCAAAGTTTAACAACTAATTTTAACCACACATTTTAAAGGACCCACAACTTTTCAATCATACATTTCATCAACTTTTATTAAAATTTACTAAAAATTTAATTTTAATCCTCATCAAACACCCACTTAATTGGAAGAGCAAAATCATCAAACAACTTAAATATATGTTTGATTTGACTGATAGATACGTTTGATTTTAACGTTCACATTAACAATTTCAGTTATATGAGATTTGAACATGTTGAAAACTGAAAACCTCACTTTTGAAGGTTAAAAATCTACATCCATGGCACATAAAAAGATTGGGGAGTGAGTGCATATTTTATTTTTCTAATTTTTAGAGAAGCATATTCAAATTATGAATTGATTATCAAGAAATGAGTTGCTAAACAAGATATATTTTTTATTCTCTCGTTCATTAAAAATAATATGAATAATTATGTTTGCACGACACTTTTTATGAATAATATTTTAAATCAAGATCTTAACTTTACATATTGTCATACTTGTGTCCCTCATTTTTTATCTCAATCTTATAATCAATATTTCATTATTTTCGCTCACATTGTCGGTAGACAATATTTTTGTCCAAGAATTTTATTACTGTACTTTAAGATAGTACCATTTTTTGTATTATTACTTTTTTCTTATTTAATCATACTTTATCGAAATAAGATGTGTTAATTAATAGAATGGTGAAAATAAAAATACATTGAAAAAATGTTAGAAATATAAATATAATAATAAGAAAATAGAAACATAATGATACAATTAAAATTTATTGTTAACACAACCACCCAATAAAATCTAAAAATACTAGCGGCAATTCAATTTCACTAAATTAAAGAATGAGAAAAAAAAAGGAATAAACGAACGAAAAAATTAATGATTGCCATACTTCTAAAATACACTTTCAAATTTAAGAAATTTGATGAAACCTTTCAAAAATCATTTATGACATTTGATAAAATGTTACTTATATTTAATCAAATAGATCACGATTATAATAAACACGGGATGTATGATCAAGATCATATATTGGTCACAAAATTACACATGGCCATAAAAACATATTAAACAATTTGTGGACCGCAATATAAAGTTAAAAAGTTACACATTTAATGAGTCACATATCATTTATCAATCATATATCACAATTAACTAGCCAAAAACGCTCTTGATCTCACCCACCACCTCTACTTCAAATTCACGTCCACCAAATCCACAATTTCCACAAATCGCACTCTTTCCAAAAGATCTGCATCCACCATGCTATTAGGGGCTACGTTGTCTTCACTGTCAAAGCCCGTGACCACAGTCAATCCAACGAGATCCATTGTGCTCCAATTGCTAACAAAGAAATCTTTGCCGCCAAGCCCTCCACCACCGGGCATTATTCCACCGCTATAGTGAAGTACATAATAGTCATCTCATCACTTTTCCCTCTTCCCTTCATCAACAAGCTCTTTATTAAAAAAATTTCTTACAAATCTAGAGATATATATTGATCGTCATGTGTACAAGAAACATATATGTCACTATAATGTTAATATATTAAGGACTTCCTAAAAATATTTCCCTTTTTATATATGTCTAAAGTTTTTACTAATTCTAATTTATTTTGTCTAAAAGTTTCTATATGTTTTTCTATATCTATTAAGGATTCTAATCAAGTATTGAATTCCATTTTTCTACTTAATATCCTTAGTACATTATTCCCTACTAGTTTACTACTATTAGTTACAATTTACTTTCCTTTATCCATTATAAATCCACTTAGTCTTCTTAAATTTACTAGATTCTTTGACTTTTTCTAAATCTAATTTTTCTAGCTTATTTATTAAATTATCTAAATATTGTCTAGTATCTATTGACTTTTTCTTCCTAATGTTTTAATTCTATTTTCTAATTTTTCTAAGTTGGGACCAATGTCTATTTCACTTATATTATAAAATTTCTTTTTTAATATCTCACTATTTTGGTTTTTATATATTTTAAATTAATTTATAAAGATTTTATATTTTCATTTATACTTTTTAATAAAGTTTCGATCTTTTTATTTGAATTGTTTCTATCTAAATTTTCTCCTAAATTTAACTGTCCACTCTCGAAATATGAAAGATGTTTAAAATTTTTATTAGAGTTATAAACTAAAGAAACTGTATTTAAACTATCTTTTATTCTAAAATTTTCTAGAAGTTTTAAATTTAAGTAATATATTCTTTTCATAAAATAAATGTTATAGACTAAGAAAGAGCTTTGATACCAATTTAGACCAGTTTAGAGGGCTTGCTATGAATTTTGTCTAAGATAAAATCTTTGTTTTTTGTTTTTATTATGTTGATGTTATTTTTAGCTTCTTTTGTAGTTTTTATTTCTTTTTGTCTTTTCTTAAAATTTTCAAAATCTTCAATTAAGAAATTCCGATACTGAGATAGAAAGCTTAGTGATTTCCCTCTTAATCTGTAAAGAAGAGTGACATCTATTTCTATCTAATGTGGATAATATTTGACTTTCTATAATAACTATTCTACTAATTTCTCGATTTTCTAAACAAATATTAATAAATTCGTTAAAACTTTCTAATGAACAACAAAGTAAAGTAGATGAAGTATATTTGTCTATTGGCATAAAATATAAAGACTTGAAATATTATTTTTGTAATGGCTTTAGAGTACTTTACCACTCGGTAAATTAATTTCTTAAGAATATTTTTTTAAACTTTTTTCTTGACTTTCTAAAAAAAGATTTAAAACTGTAACAAAAAAGATTTTCATCTTGTTTAAAAATATTTAAACAAACTCCCTTGATTGTGACAAAACACAGTCAACTGAACTCAGGAGATTACTTTATCTATTGATCATGAAATCCAAAATAAAGAGATTAAGAACGTTAGAAATATATTTGAAAAGAGAATAAAACATTATAATATTGCTTCCGAATAAATTAATTGATTACTTGGTAATTCCTCTTTTGGGCTTTGCTCGCAAAATAAATAAAGTGCAAAAGAATTATAAAACAAGAAGTATGAAAGAACTTTCTCTAATTTGAAGTCTTTGAATTTTCAACGATTGAGAGAGATTTTTCAAAAACAATTATTATATGGCGTGCTTTGTATTTTTCAGTATGTCTTTCATTGTGTGTGATATTGGTATTTATAGATGCTGGTATATCACATCTATTTTTCCAAAAAGTAATCGAAATTGTACATTTTAACAGGTGTGTGATTTACAATTAAAGAATTAAAAATTACTTTACAAGTGTGTGAAAATAATAAAGATTCTTTTGAAAACTTCATCTTCACGCTTTTCCTTTTGGCTTTCTTTGTTGATAATTGTCATTCGAGTGCTGTTTTTTTTTTTTTTTTTGTCATTGCTTAATAATGGTCCTTTCACTGCCTCTATGTCTTTTCTTTTTTTGAATTATTGTACTATTTTTTTCATCATCTCTATGTAGGCTTCTTCTAGGTCATTGTTTATTTCATTAGTTTTACCATCAAATATGCATTCTTCTTTTTTTTCTTCTTTGTATCTGAATGTTTTTATTTTTTTTATAATTCGCCACGTGTCACTTGAAAGGTCGTCAGATAAACTTTTTTTGTTGGACATTTGGTGTTGGAACTTTCCCTGCTTTAACTTTTGCTGCAAGATGTTCTAGATGGAAAATAATTACATTGTTCCATTGGGTTGCAAGTATGGAATCATTATTTTGAATTTCTATCATTACTCGTCTTTGAGATCCGTTTTTGATCTATCTAATTTTTATTTTGGTATTTGTTTTTAAAGATGGTCTAAATCTTTTGACGAGAGAGAGAGAGAGAGAGAGAGAGTTTATTTTTGAAAAACTAAACTTAAAATTTTGTTATCAAAACGAGTAAATATAAAAGGGAGGGAGAGTGAGTGTGTTTATTTTTGTAAAAATAAACTTAAAATTTTGTTATCAAAACGAGTAAATATAAAAGGGATTTTCATTCTACTGATTCTCAATACAATTGGTATCAAGTACCATTTCGACGATAATTATATGATAATAAACGATAGATTCACTTTAATATAATATGACATGATTTATTTAATTGAATTCATTAAATGTAAACATCTAAATGAAGTCAAAACAACGTGTTGTAGATAATATTATTTTATAAAAGAATAATGTTATTCATTTTTGCTGGGGTTGAGTTTCAATTTATGTGGCAATTATATGTTATTAAATGATAAATTAAATTAAATAAGTCATGTGACTTTGTATTTAATTGAATATATCATTTAATGTCATGTAATTGTCATACGTACTGGAGCTCAACCCTAATGGGATGAATAAAGAAAGTGTAATTTCCCCAAAAAAGAAAACAATAGTTTAATGGCCCAATCACTCGCCATTCTGAAGTGGCACTCTCTCATTGGCTAAGCTACCAACACACTACAAGACTAAAGTCTTCCGTCTCCGTCTCCGTCTCCGTCTCACTCTTCCATTTCCTGCTAGAAAACCCCCCCATCCACCACCACTCGTCACTTCGCAACCGCAAATGGCGATCTACACAACCCTAGCCACCGCCTCCGCCTCCGCCACCTCCGTGGTCTCCCTCCTCCTCATCTTTAACCTCCTAACACCTCTTGCCTTATCCCTCTCGTCGGATTCCGTCATCTCCGAACTCTCCGCCCTCCAATTCCAATCCTCCACCGGCGTCATCCACCTAACCGAACCTCTCCTTCGCCGCATCCTCGCCCTCCCCACCCCTCGTCCCTTCCACTTCCTCCTCTTCTTTGACGCCCAATCGCTTCATTCCAAGGCTGAACTCTCCCTTCCTACCCTCAAATCCGAATTCTCCCTCGTCTCTTCCTCTTTCTACACAAACAATCCAGACCAAAAAGCACTTATCTTCTTTTTTGACATTGAATTTCAAGAATCCCAATCGTCTTTCGCCCTTTTTGGGGTCAACTCCCTCCCCCACATTCGCCTAATTCCACCTTCAGCTACTGATCTGAAGAAAGATTCAATCCCAATGGACGCCTCAGATTTCTCGAGATTGGCTGAATCGATGGCTGAGTTTATCGAATCAAGGAGTAGGCTTTCTGTGGGGCCCGTTCATCGCCCCCCCATTGTTTCCAAGAAACAGATCGCATTTATAGCAGTTGCAATTTTGATTTGGACACCATTTTTCCTTAAGAAATTGATCGCTGGGAACACTGTTTTGCACGATAAGAACATTTGGATGGCTGGGGCCATTTTTGTGTACTTCTTTAGTGTGTCAGGAGCGATGTTTAATATAATTAGAAAAATGCCCATGTTCTTGCTCGACAGGAATGATCCGTCGAAGCTGGTTTTCTTTTACCAGGGATCTGGGATGCAGTTAGGAGCAGAGGGTTTTGCAGTCGGGTTCTTATATACAATCGTAGGACTTCTGTTGGCTTTTGTTACTCATGTGCTGGTTAGGGTTAAAAACAGGACTGTACAGAGAGTGACTATGATTATTGTGCTGTTGGTGTCGTTCTTGGCAGTCAAGCAGGTAGTTTTCCTGGATAATTGGAAGACGGGATATGGAATTCATGCATACTGGCCTTCCAGCTGGCAGTAATGGTAATGTGGAAGTAGAGATTGAAGATGTTATCTTCGCTTAGGTAAGAGGTTTATACCTGCTTGAATATGTAGAAAACTTCGTTCAAAGTATAGCTCATAAAGATATCTGAACTTGAACATTTTACTTGAATGGATATTTAATTTCTTGAAACATTTTAATCTGCAGTACCAGATACTCTATTGTTGGGGTGTTGTATTGATTTTTATATTGGTCTGTATCATTTACTAAATTATGGATGCTGAAAATTTTGCATTCGAGTTGTCAACACCTGACCTTTGGGCTTTATGGTTCTTTAAATAGGCAACCATCTAAGCAAAACGTATTCTTTGGCAGATTTTATGTGCTCAATGAGGACAATTAACGTATCAAGAAGTGATAAACGATGATAATTTGTGTCTTTATAGCAATGGTTCATTCTTTGTTCTGATGTCTCAGATAGTACGGTTAGTGAGAGACAAAGGGCAGTTGGAATCTTAGCTAATATTTAGGGACATCAAATATAATTATGAGAAGACTGGTTATTGTCTTTCTTCGGATAAGGGATCAATAGTTTGGCAGTTGGTATTTTTCAGGATGAGTTATACTGAGAATGTGAGGGCACTCATAAGACCATGGTATTTGGCAAATTGCACTTTTATCCTGCAATATTTATTTTGTGTCTGATAGGATATTAATTTGGATGTTAATCTTCTCTGTATATCCAGATCATAAATATGAGTGATCCTATGTTTGTTTCGTTGTCAATTGCACTCCACTGTGGAAAATGGAGAGGCTTTTGTCAATGAACTGAGAGTTTGGGAAAAAAATCCTAGTGGTGAAAGAAGGACTGTTCTCTGGGAAGAGAAAGAACGTTTATTAACATATAATTACATAGTTGAGTTTACTAGTAATGATAATATTATAGTGGCCCAACTAAGTAGTCACTTTTTTATCCATTACTCTGCTGTTGACTTTGCTGTCTTCTTATATTTTGTGCTCCACCAGCTTTAAGGATCCAAGTACAAAAAAAAAAAAAAATTAAGCCAGCTGAGGTCCTCAGAATTGTACAAGTAGTGGTGTGATAGGATTTTTTGTAATTCCAAAATAGATATTGGAGATCTTACATTGGCGGTGACTAGTATTGCAAAGATTTTGAGGACTGTGTGGTATAGTGATGTAGAAGTGTGTCTTCTACCTGCATGCTTCTTTATTTTAGTTGAGATTAGAATTGATGTGACTTATTGCTTTGGAATAGTTTTTGTGCTTATCAGTTGGATTCACATTTGGCCATGTATAAATTGACATAGTGTTGATGCTTATACCCTCGTTTGGAAACAGGCAGTTTTACTAGTTTCCAAAAAAAAAAATAATAATAATAAAAAGAAAAAAAAAGAAAGAAAGCTCAATGGATTTGTTTGGTGGAGGGGTTGGGATTCTCTTCCCCCACAAACCTTGATGCTGCTTTTTTAAAGTTGTAAAGAACTTCATCTCTCTCTTGTTTCCTTTCTCTTCTCCTATTTCCTTGCTTCTCTTAATTGAAGCACATTTCTTCAATTTATGGAGTAGCTTACAAGCAAGGGTGGTATTCTGATCATTGGCTTCTTTATTAAGTGCTTTTGCAGAAGTGATTTTTCAAAATTCACTTTTCTCTACTCATTTTCAACTGTACTTCAACTGTACATTTTCCAAGAAAATCACTTCTACACAAGCACTATATTGTCCATTTAAGCTTTTATCTTCCTTTTTCATAGTTTTTTTTAATATATATATATCCCCTAACCTCCGTGTTTTGTTATACGATTGATGGTGCAAATAATTATCTTTTGAATGAAAAATTAAAGAATGCTATCCACCTTAATCTACCATACTACCATCTACATATCACTATCCATTATTACTTTATACTACTTTTCTTATATGGCCTAATCTGGTGTGCCAAGCTTAGCCCAAAAGCATTGATCCCTACACTAGTATGGAATGTGAAGTGCCTTTTCTATTTCTGTTGTGAAGGTTGTGTCCAAACTCTAGTATTTTGAATAACAGATCAAATCTCTCACTAGAAATAAGGCAAAAGAGTGATTTTAAGTTATTTCTAACAACTTGTAAATCATCCCAAAAGAACTTGCCTCAACTTTCCAGTTTCTAATCCTCTTCAAACATTTCTCCTACTGAAACATTTGCAAATTTTTGCATTTGTTGAGAGCATTTTTTGGATTCTAGTACTCGGAATATTACTCGCTGAGGTAAAAAAGTGTATGGAAAGTCATTCTTTGATTTATTATTTCAAGATTGATTTTCCCTTGTGGTTTTGATTCTTTTACGTGCCAAGGATAAAAATAGCATTTCTCATTTTGTTATTGAGTTATTAGATGAAGTTTCCATTTTACTTATTTATTATTTTTGTAATGTGCTATGGAATGGCTTAGCCCCCATAAATTTCATATGATGTCAGGTTGCCACCTATAAGATATCAGCAGACAGCAGATTTCTAGGAGGATCAGGCGATATTCTGAGGATAGCCATTCCACCAATACGAGTACTCCAGCTGGACTCCTTGAGCATTTCGTTTCCTTTTCAATTTTATTTTTGTTAAGAGGATCTCAATCTCGGCCCTAGAAGAAAAATGCACTCCTTAATTTGTACTTCATATTGCCAGTTTTTTGGAGTGACCTCGGAGTATTTTAAGTATTGTGACTCTAGATATAATTTGTTTTTAAAAGGTTACTGTTTTGTGGGATTTGTGATATCACTTAAAATATATTAGATTAACTTCTGTGGGCTGTATTAAAATGCATGCAAATGTTAGGGGTGGGTGCATCACCTTCTTGTGCAGATTGCCACATAAATTCTAGTGAAGATTAACCTTACTCGAGATGGTGATTTTGAGGAAAGGTTATGTAATTATGATTTGTGTGGTGGGAAGTATTAGATAGTACTCGATTGAGTTTTTGTCTCTCAAATATCCAACTGGCCAATTAATTCTTTATAGTGTACTTTATTTATTTATTTGACAAATAAGTCAGTAGTCGTTGAAGCTTCCCAACGTTTTTCGTAAACTTCTCTTAGATGAAAAGTCTTCTTTGTGCAATTCCAAATGTAAAGTCTGTCTCCTTATTTTAGTGGTGAAATTGAATACTTGAAAGTTGACAGACCCTCCCTTTTCTTCATTTCTTTTTGAGGAAGAAGTTAAAATATAGTGTCGATCTTATCAACGGTACCAAATATGTTCTTGTGCTTGTCTTACAAGATTATAGCCGCATCTGTCCACTTGAAAAATAGCTGTCTGAGAATGATCAACGCATGGATTAAGAAATTTAAAGGGTGTGACAATTAAACGTGGTTCCAAGTATGGATATAATCTGATTATAGTATGTACCATTTGCATTAATACAATATGCTAAAAATGGATGGTCATTCTGATTTCTACATTTCCATGGATTATTATAATCTTAAGTTATTAATGATCAATTTATGGTGTAATGCGTTTTATCCTTTTTAATTTTGTTCGAAGTGTATATATTTGGAGTGGGGTTAATTTCACTGGCGTCCACCCAACTTTATAGTTGGTGTCACCATGGTCATCGAACTTAATTTTGTTTCACCATGACCTCTGAACTTTATACTTAGTGTCACCATGACCACTCAATTTTATTTCACCAAGGTCATTCAATTGCATATAATGTTTCACTACGACCACCCAATTTTATATAATATTTCACAATGGCTACTCGACTTCTTTTTACTATTTTCATTAATTTTAAAAAGGATAAAATGGTAATTTTACATTATATATATAAAACAAAATTTAAAAATTTTAAAAAGCTTATTTAAAATAAAAACAAAAAATTATTTTAAAAAAATTAATTAAAAAAAATAAAATAAAGACTTATCAAACAAACATTTTTAAAATAAAATAAAAACTTATTTTAAGAAAAGTTACTTAGAAACATAAAATAAAATAAAAAGTTATTTTAAAAAAAATGTTCTTAAAAAAATTAAAAAATTATTTTAAAATAAACGTTTAAAGTTTTTTTTATATAAGTTTCTATTTTATTTTTTTAAGTTTTATTTTATGCATATAATGAAAAGTTACCGTTTTACCCCTCTAAAAATTAATGAAAAAGTAAAAAGAAGTCGAGTGATCGTAGTGAAATATTATATGAAATTGTGTGGTCATTGTGACAAGTTATATGAAATTGAGAGCTAGTTTTGGCTCAACGATAATTCATGCATTGTTTCACTAAATCTCGATGGAGTCTTAACCTTTAAAGCACGACCCTTATAATTAAAGGATAGCGTGATACTTCGTGGACTGAAATGGTAGAGTTAAAAAAATAAATAAATAAATAAACAGCCAAAATGGCTATTTTGACTTTTATTAAGAAAGTATGAAATAGCCTTCGTTTGAAAATTGCACTTTAAACAAAAAAAAAAAAAAAGAGTTAAAAAGTGACTTGGTTGAATTAAAAAATAGGCAGGTCAATTTTCATGCTGGGAAAAACCTCGATTTAGGTTTAAGAATTAAAGAAAAAATGATTTCTAGGGTAAAATATTCTTGAAATCAACAATTTGAACAAATCCGAATTGGCTCGGATCAATTTCTTTATAGAGGTCGAATCGATTTCGGATTGAAATTTTACCCTTCGGACACGAAATGTCCGTTCAGTGGGTGTAATCCCATCTTCACTCCTAATTCCATAAATACGAGAAAAATGAAGAAAAAAAAATAGCAATGAATATTTACGAGTTTGTAGTTGAATGTCCTCGTGCTCATGCCCTCAATATCTCCCCCTCAGTACCAATCTTTTGGGAGGCTTTCGTGGTGGTTATTACTTCTTTCTCCTCCACCTTCTTCTTCTTCTTCTTCTTCTTATCTCCATATTTCTTGATTTTTTCTATCTTCTTTTGTTGCAATACAAATAAGATACCAGAATATCTTTGATACCATTTATAATGAAACCAACCACTGGATTGAAATATTGAAGTTATATGACACAATAATAAAGTATTTGATCAAGTAAAAGAATAGCAAAGACAATAAATATGGCAGATGAATTAAAAGATTTTATTCGACTTAAAAATAATGGAGAAGAGGGAAAATTACAATGAATCATATCATTCTAGTAATCAATTTTCTTACGCTTATAAAATTGTATAGAAGAGCCTAGTATTTACGGGGAACATGTAGGGGACATTCAAACCCTCATAGTAGAGTTGTTGATGAAGTAGGATGCCAAAAAATCGAGTCAGTCCAAAACGAAATATGAGAGAAAAATGTGGAAAATCGGAAAACATATGTGGTAGGCGCCACGGCGCTAGGTGTTCTGTCCGGGAATTTTTTTTTTAAAAAAATTGAATTCTTCTTCAAGTCTAATACTAATTTCCAACCTCCAATGGGTTTTCAAAATAGAACTTCAACTTGATATATGACTCCAATAACATTCTAAATTGAATTTTCCTTGACGTGCACTTCAATTAAAATTCTTCAATACTTCAAACAAGGAACTCTGGTTGCACCCAAATTCTTACAATCTCCACCTTGACACGAATTTTACCGAGGAATGAACTAGTTTTTTCAGTAATAACCAAAAATTAATTTATCCAACAAAACACAATACTTCACCTCCTCCAATGAATCTAAGCACTACTCTTGTAGAATTAGCTTAGATTCTCAAAAATCATAATGGTTTTATAATTTACCAAATTTGACTGTAACACACCTCAGAGCATAATCAAACCCAAATGCTTTTAAAGAAGGACCCTTGCTAGATTGTACACCTTCTACTCCACTTAAAACATGCTCAACAAAATCAACATTCACATACCCTTTTCCACCGGGTCCATCCCTAGCAATTGAATACAATGACAACGTAGGTGATGATGGCAAAGCGACATTATCCATATTTTNAACAAAATCAGCATCCACGTACCTTTCACCACTGGGTCCGTCCCTAACAATTGAATACAATGGCACCATAGGTGATGGTGGCAATGTGGCATTATCCATATTTTCTGAACTCAACTGAGTAGTATTCTTCAAATCCGACCCTTTACAAGCTCCTAAAGGTATTGTACCAAACTGAATGTCCACCACGGTACTAAAATTGTGCTGATTAATTCTTCTAGATTCTACACGTCCCTACAAGATGTATAACTAAGACCTTTTCTGTCCCTTCAATACAACTTGGGCACCCTTACAAACTTTCGAGGCTCCACCTCCATTAAAGAACTCATAACTCTTTGAATCAAGGATAGACAACGAGATGAGATTCTTCTTCAAATCCGGAACATGTCGAACGTGGCCAAGTGTTCTAATTGTTCCATCCAAAATCTTCAATCTGATTGTTCCAATTCTAGAAACCCGACAATGTGCATTATTTCCCATAACCACTACACATTTGGAAACATTTTCATATATAGCAAACAAGTCCTTAATAGGACACATGTGAAACACACGCGCTGAATCAAGAATCCAATCCTCTTTCGATTTAGACTCAATGTCAGAAATTGCTAAACGATCTCCATCAATTTTCTCCGCGAGATCTTCTTCGCCTGAAGTATCTGATTGCTTTCCATATGAACTTGCAGCCAACCTTTCTTTATTCTGCAATTTGTACCAATCCTTCTTCAAGTGCCCCTTATTCTTGCAGTAGTTACAAATCTGATTACTGAATTTAAACTTCGATCTGCCCCTTCCTGGACCACCATGAGCAACCAGGCCTTCTCTATCTCTGGCATCAGAAACCAGATGCTTCATCTTCTCTTTTGAGTACAAAGTATCATACACATCTTCTATGGTGAGAGTATCACGCCTATATAAGATTGTGTCTCTAAATGAAGAAAACGAAGCGGGTAACGAACACAATAGGATCAAGGCAAAATCTTTTTCATCATACTCTACTTCCAAAGTTTCCAAATCAGCGATGACCTCTTTAAATACAGCCAAGTGATCTTCCAACGATCCTCCTTTGGCCATTCGATAAGAGTATAAACGTTGCCTGAAGTTCAAATTGCTTGTCCGACTTTTAGTCATGCACAATTGCTCCAACTTCACCCTTTTGTCAATTTCCATCAATGCATCATCCAAATCCAGTTGTGCGAGTACTTCACGCATCTTAACTTGCCTTAGAGAAAATCTAGTGCTCTGATCCAAAAACAGAATGTCATACTTCATGGAAGCCTCATGAACAAAAAACCTCGAATAAATCAAACCCTACGCTCTTGCGGAACTGATGAACCTAGGATCTGATACCACATGTTGCAAAACAAACAAGATACCAGAATCTCTCTGATACACTTGTTGTGAAACCAACCACCGAATTGAGATGTTGAAGTTATATGTCACAATAATAAAGTATTTGATAAAAAAAAAAGAATAATAAAGACAAAAAGTGTGACAAAGGAATTAAGAGATTTTATTGAATCAATAATAATGGAGAAGAGAGAAAATTAAAATGGATAATATAATTCTAGTAATCAATTTTCTCACGCTTATAAAGTTGTATAGAAGAACCTAATATTTATAGGAAACATGTAGGGAATGTCCGAACCCTTCTAGTAGAATTGTTGGTGAAGTAAGATGCCAAAAAATATAGTCCAAAACGAAGTAGGAGAGAAAAATACGAAAAAACAGAAAACAGGTGAGGTGGGAGCCACGGCGCTGAGTGTTCTATCCGTGAATTTTTTT
>CAIGRP010104502.1:0-14839 GCA_903798385.1 Fraxinus cuspidata | reverse complement strand
GGATGCAAAATTACATGGAGTATAATTTTTTTAGACGTAAATTTTCGATCGTAAAATCTCCCAACTTTTTTGCAAGTTTGATTGTGCCCCCATAACTTTCAACTTCTGCGTCCGCCCCTGAGTCTAAGACGTTGGGCAATTTTAACACCCTCAACTACCTCCATGTGGACTGTGACGTGTTACGCCCCGCCACCGAAACTCCAGTTAAAGTGCCACGTTGCAGTCAACGTGGAAATGAAAATCAACAAAGACTCAATTGGTCAAATGCAAAGAAATCAAACAAAAGCTGAAGTTCCTGTGCAGAAGCACTCCCTAAATGGCTGAAACTTTTAAGCTGAAGTGTTACGTAAGAAATCAAAGAAGAAGCCGAAACTCTTTACACAAAATACCACCAATACGAAGCTTCCTCCGGCTAAAGCCCTCAATTCATCCGAAATCCCTAAAACTGTCTCTTATAAGACTTGTAGACAATGTTTGAGAATTACTGATGTAACGTTTGTAATAAAAAATGTCATGTGTGTCAACCTAATGTATAGGACGGTTGACCCATTGTTAATATATTTAATGCATGATAGATTTAGTGATGTGAGACCTCGATCAAGGAGATGAGCCACATGGTTCGATCCAATGATCACCACATTGGCTAGAACTCTATAAATGCGTGGTCTTTGTAAATTGTAGAGGATAGTCTTTTAAATATTGATTTTTATATACAAGAATACATTCAAGAAAAATATTCTCAATATACTTTCTTGCTTGTTCTACATTTGTTAGTTTGATCTTAGGTTATTGACAATTGGTGATTGTTTGTTAGTACAATCATCTTAGTCACTATCGTCGATACTCGAACATTTTTGTCTCGCGCCATAAAGCATTTCCCGCATTCACGCTCTCCCCTTCTCCGTCCAGTTATCTGGTCAAAACGCTCCGAAACTTGTTTGAGTTGGAGTGAGTGGAACCGCATCTATTATCCACATTGGCGTTACGAAAAAGGGGGTCAACGAAAAACACTGTAATGTTTTTTAATTGATAATTTTTATGTGTTTATAATTGAAATCCATTTCGGATTTAGTCATTTCAATTCACGCTTAACGAAATAGTGCCAATGATTCACAAAAGTCGAAATATTTCATGTAAAATCACCACAAATCAAACCTCGAAATAAGCCTTAACGGCTTGTTTCCAAGCCCATGCGTATGCATGGGCATGAACCATGCGCATGACTTCTAGGATTTTACCCTTGGCTTTTGCTGAGGCGACTCTGTACACGCATGGCTCTATCCCATGTGCATGTGTAGTCAAATGGCCCATCGTCCCTTTTTTCGTTCTTGATTTTCATGGGTTTTACCTTTTTAATTTACATCCAATTCTCTCATTCATATAGTTTTTGACAAATATACATAATTCTCCACTTGTTTAAAATTATATGGATTACATATATAAACTATCAATAATTGTACATGAGGTTTAGATATCTTTCAGTTTGAATATATCCATAATCTAATTTTCACTAAGTATCATCGAAATTTCAAGTAACATGATAGCTTTGAATCAATTTTTCCTTATGTATCGGTAAAAAAAACACACACATACATGATTCTTTTGACGAAATATAATTTCCTCAAGCTTCATTATACTTCTAAGAGTTATAAAGTACAATTTGCAATTCAAATTTTTTTTTTAAAAAGTGACGACTTGTATCACCCCATCAAGGGATGAGCCGAGCCACATATTGGTGATGTGAGCCGCTTGCATGGTGGGTTGAGCCAAGCACGGTAGTGGGCTCATCATACATTCACCCAAAAAGAGAAGACCATTTATATGTCATTTCTTTAAAAGAATCATCTTATTCAGTGAAGGGTAATTTTCTTAAACCACCCGTCGTAAGCGCACAACTATCAATCTCACTCGCTCCTGTAGGGAGGAAGGGTAGGAACTCTAGAGGGGTTAGAGAGTTATTACATTGCTTCTCTCTTGTTGATAATTTTAATATACAAAGAATTTTCCCCTCCTTAGCCATTTCATTTTAGGCTAAGAAGATGTGGAAGTGCATTTATTTATATAAAACCGGCACACTTCGAGGTGTAAAGTTGGAGATAAGGAACACTCGGCTCGTCCCATTCAACACCCCTACTTTAGGGTGGACTACTACATCTATCCTTCTGATGTCTCTTATCATGCCTCTTACGAGGTTCATGAATGCTCAAGCACCTAATAACAAAGCGAACTTGGCATTGGACTGTTCATGCAAATTTTTGGAAAAAGAACTTGTTGAAGCATCATAGATTACAGCCACCTTAACATGTAGAATTTTGTATTGCTTCTTTACTATAGACTTTGAGATTACAGCCAGCCTAAAAGAGAGATGGTTGGGATTTTCAAATTTTATGTTTCTTGAATGAAACTGCAATCAGTGATGCCAACTTTTATATAGGTAGAAGGGTCACTTATTAATGAAAAATTATCATTAGTAATGTTGACTAATTAATTATATTGAATTGCAGCTTGATGGTGAATCATTGTTTGAGACATTATCATCAAATAAATGAAATTAAATGCAGATGAGAATGATGGTCTTTTTATTGCACTTTGACATCATAAGCTAGATGTATCAATGTGAATTCACACATGAGTCAAAACTGACAGTTACATTGGTACAACGTGTTTCGAATTTGTCAAAATTCAAACAACGTTAGAAAAACACAAATGCAGCATAAATACATATTATTATGTAATGAAATATATAAATACATATAAATACCTATACGATATGAGGTCGGTCTAGGCTGTGTGGAGGCTAATGTACACTTTCTTCGTCGTCCACGGTAGGTAAGGTCGAGTGGGTTTTGGAGGGCGGTAGGTCTATTGGTCAAAGGCTGGAATCTTTGAGGCAAAAAATTTAGTACTATAAGGGTATTTCGAGAAATTTATACAAAGCGTCAACTCTATTTGTCATAGTATAGAAAAGATGCGTGAGTCAAAATACATTTTAGGTGTCTTCTTCGATGTGTTGCAATTCTAAAGGTGCACATGGCTCTCGCATTCAGAATGAAAGCACCTTAGATAGTGGATTGTATGTTTTTCTTATTTTGATTATGTTTGATACTCATTTTCTAAAACTTATTTTTTCCTTAAATTCATTTTTAACTACATATTCATTGGAATTTACAACTTTTAACAATTTTTTAATCACATATTTTATCAAATTTTGAGAAAATTTACTAAAAATCGAATCTTTAAGTTGCATTGTGAATTAAGATATAACCAATAACAATCGGTGGATGAAATGGGTTCATAGGCCATAGCCAAGTTTAAAAGGTTTAAACAACTTTTTATCATCAGATTTACTTGTTCATTTTAGATAAATGTCATGATTTGACCTTTTAGTTTGCTTTTCGAGCTACATTTTTATTAATTTATATTCATCATTTTTAAAAGAAAAGTCAAGTTGGGACAAAACTTGCAACTAAAAGGTCAGGTGAACTTTATCCCTTTCTTTGACTATGGAATCAATCTCGGGTAGAAGAAACCGCGTCACTATGACTACGACTGTAATAAATCTGCAATTAAGTGGCCACTGCTACTACAATTTTTCCTGTTAACAAAGAATATATACCACTGAAAACTTATTTGGAGTTGAGTAGAATCTTGAAAAATTACAAAGAAGCTATCAGTGAAAGGTACGCAAGTTCTCCAAGCAGAGAACACAATTTCTGCTGAATAGTCCAGATACTGTTTCTTGGTGTCAAAATCAATTGTGGGTTTGGGGAGGGTTAGCGAGGAATTATTATATGTTACATTTTAATGCTTCAGCTGAGTTTGAGTAGATTGAGATATGGGTGGGTTTGTAAAACTGGGATCTTTTGATTCTCTCTTACACACACATCTGAAAACTGTGTGTTTCTTGAGCTTTTACCTGAACTTCTTATGAATTTCTTCTGAATTCTCCAGATACTTTTTCTTGGTGTCAAAATCAATGGGGGGTTGTTAGCAAGGAATTTATGTATATGTTATTTTTAATGTTTTAGCTGAGTTTGAGTAGATTTTATGGCGTCTGAGTATGGTTGTTGAAATCTGGGATCTTTTGATTAAAACCGTATGTGTTTCTTGAGCTTTTACTTGAAGTTCTAATAAATTTTATATCTGCCTGTGACTTTATCCTCAATCTTCAAATTAATTACTGGAACTTGTAGATAAGAATTTATAGAGCTCTCCCCGAATTTAATCGAACAAGATCTAGTTTGTAGTTTAGATTTTCGATGATGTTTGGCTTTGCTACATGAAAACCTCTGGCTCTGGGGATCAATTGGTGGTGGTTGTCACTCACAATTTTATTAATATTATTTTTTGGTTACATTTCCCCCTCCCTTATCACTTTATAATTTTTCGAACTATTTTAAATCTCTTTGTTGCTTATCTAGCCCTGCAATTTACTAGTACTAGGTTTTCTGCGAATACTAGGTAATTTAATGTTCTTTTAGGCCTTAACATTATCAGCATGCTAGGATACATAATTTTGTGGTATGCTGCATGTATATGCAGAAATGAAACGTTTGTGCAACAACTTAATTTTTGCTCTCTTAATCATATTGACTCTGGATTTTCTAATTGGTACCATTATGTGGGGGCGACAAGTTTCTCTCTTCCTTTATACGCTATGCTAGTGTCTTCCTCCACGATAGAGATTATAGACTCGTTTATAGTTGGATTTAAGCTCTAAAGAGAGGTTTTAAGTTCTGGTTTTGAAGCTTATTATAGAGTTGTCCAAGTTGCCCAGGTGCTTGGGGCCCACTCCCCAACGCACCTCTCCTATATCCTCACGAAGACCCTCAAGAAGTTCTGCTTGTTTTCCATGTGCATGAGAAAGCCTTTCTCTATAATAATTTTACCTAGTCTTTTGCAGGATGTGTCGATTTAAAGTGATAGACAGCCTAATGATCTTTCCCTTGGAACTTTAAATGTTGGAGTGTGTAACTTGTTGTGGCCAAGGTTGATTTTTCCATAACCAAGTTCTCGGACAACTTAAATTTTCTACTGTACTGCTAAATCATAGAGTTGGTTACTGCAGAATGCAGACATCTCAGAACCATGGGAGTTTAGATGGGACCGCCAGATTCTACAATCCACCTCTCGATGAGCTCGAGTCCTATTTGTTAGCTCCATTAGATAATCTAGATCTCTGCACAAACTATGAAGGTGGTATTACACAATTCTCTGTTCAAACACCTGAACAGCAGAGCACCATTGAATCATCCACAGGAAGTGGCAGCTTTCTTGCTTATAATTCTCCTTCTACTGTCAGTTTTTCACCCAACGGCAGTCCTGTTTGTCAGCAGGAGCATTCATCAGATATGAATCATTCAAGTTACCATAACTGTTATTTGGATTCAAACAGGTCTCATTCAGTGGATAATGTTAATGACCTGGAGCACAAATTAAAAGAACTGGAGAACGTTATGCTGGGGCCTGAAACTCAAATCTTGGATGCACAAAATACCATTTCATGTGCAGTTAATCAAAATTCACAGGAGGCACAGTTGTCCAAGCAAGCAGTAGAGATGATACAGAGAAGAAACTTAAAAGAGATCATGGCTGCCTGTGCAAAAGCAGTCTCGGATAATGATGTATTGACTTATGAGTGGTTGATGTCTGAATTACGCTTAATGGTTTCAGTTTCTGGGGAACCACAACAGCGGTTAGCAGCCTACATGTTGGAGGGGTTGGTTGCAAGATTATCCTCGTCGGGAAGCTCCATCTATAAAGCGCTAAGGTGCAAAGAGCCCACCAGTGATGAGCTCCTGTCATACATGCACTTTCTCTATGAAATCTGTCCTTATTTCAAATTTGGATATTTGTCAGCAAACGGGGCCATTGCAGATGCAATGAAAGATGAAAACAGGATACATATAATTGATTTTCAGATTTCTCAGGGCAGCCAGTGGATCACTCTGATCCACGCTCTTGCTACTCGGCCTGGTGGTCCTCCAGACATCCGCATTACAGGAATAGATGATGCCACATCAGCTTATGCCCGAGGAGGTGGGCTTGAAATTGTGGGTCAGAGGCTATCAATTATAGCGGAATCATGTAAAGTACCATTTGAGTTCCATGCCATGCCAATTTCTGCTTGTGACGTTGAGAGTGAACATCTTAAGGTTCAGCCAGGAGAAGCACTGGCTGTAAATTTTGCACTCATGCTACACCACATGCCAGATGAGAGTGTCGCCACTGAAAATCATCGTGACAGAATATTGAGGATGGTTAAGAACTTGTCACCAAAGGTTGTTACTCTAGTAGAGCAAGAATCAGACACTAATACAGTCCCATTCTTTCCCCGGTTTATGGAGACACTGGACTATTACCTGGCTGTATTTGAATCAATCGATGTGGCTTTACCTAGGGATCAGAAGGAACGCATCAACGTCGAGCAATTTTGTCTGGCTCGTGATATTGTCAACATAATAGCATGTGAAGGGCCAGAGAGAGTGGAACGTCATGAGCTTCTTGAAAAGTGGAGGCTACGCTTTTCTATGGCTGGGTTTACTCCTTATCCGTTGAGCTCCTTTGTAAATGCTACTATCAAGACTCTGTTGGAGAACTACTGTAAGAACTACAGACTTGAAGAGAGAGACGGAGCTCTATATCTTGGCTGGAAGAATAAGGATTTAGTTGCATCCTGTGCCTGGAAATAAAATCTTTATATATGCTAGAGATTTTTGTTCTAAACATCAGGTAGATCCCTTTCTTTTATCAATGAATCTGGTAGTTATTTGCAGATACTGACTAGTATTTGCAAGGATATCTATATGTAACTTTTTCTATTGAGCTATAATGTGCAATTAGATATTTAAAAAATTTAGTAATGTCTAGTAAAACATTTCATTTTGAAGAGGATAACGACAAAATCTGCATACATTACAAATATGATAACGACGAAACCTGCATAAGTTTGACAAAATTGTAATTTATGCAGATCTTGAAGAGATACAGAATTAGAATTAGCTTAAGACTACCATAAAGCAGGGAAGTACAGCACTTGGATTTTGTAAAATTAGATATTCTGACATGGAATACGGTCCAGTTCCAACTGAATCATACACTTCTTCATGCTCAATAACTTCACCAGCTATTGTTCGACAAACTATTACAGCTCTTCACATTCTTCCCCTTTGTAATCACAGTTTTATTCTCACTCATTTCCCCACTATCCATGTTTAGTTGAATCCCATTTTTCTTATCGTATGAAGTGTTGAAACTAGATTGAATTACCCTGCAAACAAGGCAAGTGGGATCTTTGCAAAGTTCAGATACTTGTTTTCTTTTCGAACCACAGCAGCTCATTGTTGTTCCATAGAACAGTAGCAACTCGTTTCTACCACGATGGTTCTTGGATGCCTCTTCAACTGCTCATAAGATTTCTTTTTCACAGCCTCTCTGCGCTCTTCAAACTTCTGATAAATGTCCAATGAATTAAACACCTTGAGGACTCACTTTCTTCCTGCCATACTTTTTTTGGTTAGTTGCACTAGTTTAAAAGATTCTCGATTATATTCCTCGAGGGATCCCCTATCTCCAACTCTGTTGTCGTGAAGAAATTATTTGCATTAGTGTTGTGAAACTATAGCCGAAAATGGTGACAGTGAATCCAATATCTTACCATAAAACCTTTTTAAGTGATTCTGCCTGAATCTGGGTTGAATCACTAAATTTTGTGTGCCATCAGTGAGTTCACTTTCTGGCTCTCTCAGATCTGCTGCTTTTCCTCTTTGCAGGAAGACAAGCTACATCTGTTACTTTATTACCAGTTTATGTTCTGTGTCAAAGCTATCCACATTCCCTGCATCTTCCTTTCTGAAATTTTTTCTTTGGGTAAGTTGGAGACACTGCCTTTTCGTCTGCAAGATACAAAAGAATTAAACTGTATACATTTTCAACACACTCCTCCTGCAAGTCGAATTCATTTTTCTCATTAAGGCTTCACACATGCACAATCTTTTCATAAATGGGTAGAGGCGAGACTTAAACTCAAGGCTTTTTGCATGCTGTCTGATACATGACTAACCACCTCATCCAAAATATGTGAAAATGGTGCCATTTCATGCCTTGTGATGGAAAAATGAATTTGACCTCCACGTGAATATGAATAAATAAGTTCATCATCTCTCTCACACAACTGAAGCTCACGTTTCTCGTCATATAGTTACAGATTTACCTAAGAATAGCAGCAATGGTAGACTCTCTCCCTCCGAGTCCTGAGATGCAAAAGGGCCCTTTAGAACAAGAGAACGCTTTTGCTTTCTGAAAAAATAGAAGTGATTGATTGTTCGTAAAAAGGCTCTGGTGGGCACAGACGGACAGAATTTATATGATTTTGTGTTGGATTCATTAAATTCCCACATGCAGATTTCAGACCTTCCCTAAATGTATTCAAGAAAGTACTTGCATCTTTCATCTAAATAACAAGTAGACAAAAGATGAAGTAATTGCATTGTGTATTTTTTACCCAGTTCTCTTCTTCGCGTGGTCTTCCATTGGGTTTCTCTAGAATACGCTAAAAACAAAAAACAACAGGAAAAATTCAGACTACTTATATTTATTTTGTTATGATATGAACTTATTTTCAATTTCATGGTGACAAATTTCATCCCTACAACCCACAAACGAACAAAAAGCCTGCTCTATATCATGAGATTCTATCTCCCCTTTGTAAATGTTTCTTGAAACCTTTTAGTATGTCATGTTCTCCAAAACTTATCCTGATCAATTGGCTCGTCTTTGTAGTCACAAGTATAAAAAGAGTCGACATGGTTGAGTCGAATACTTGACACAGAGAAACACTTGAAGATGGTATATATACGCGAAGCAGAAAAGAAAAGAGTGCATTCGAAATTACTTCACCTTGTAAGCACAACCATTCACCTTTCATTAACAAAGGAACTAGAAAATATGGTAAATCTATTAGGCACTGTTTGATTGCAATGAATTACAGGGAAAACATCACATTTGAGGAAATCAAATTCCACTTTGATAGTTTAATTGAAACGTGAAAGTTGAAACCAAATTTCAAGGTATAAACACTTTAAGCTGCATTTTCTTTGTTTTCATGGAAAACGAATTCCTGTAAGTTTGGTGGATTTTTATTTATCAACTAACATGGAATTGAAATTAATTTCCACCTTTACCTTCAAACGGACCTTTATTTCTATATTTTTATCAATATTCAGAAACAATTTAAGGACCCATAAGAATTCTTCCAAGGTTTTGTGGACATTGGCTAGAAGTTAGTACAGGCTGACTCTGAGAGTCGAGCCTTTCAACTCGATTTTCTCTATTTCTGTACAGATTCAACCCTCCATTTACAGAACCATAGCGAGGGATTTGGGATGGTTGAACTATCATCATACTGAAATCACTAGGTGGAATTTGGCTTTGTGTAGTTTCAGCATTCAAGTAGTGCATCTGCCCAATAGTTTGATTCTGGTTAATTCCGACCCCAAGATCAAGGCTAAGCGAGCCTTTATCTTCTGGCTTCATTCTCGAAATACCACCAAATGGCATGGTTCCTGCAAATTCATGGCAACTGTTCTTGGCAGTTGGGACGTCGTGGTTGTGTTTACCCTCGTATGTAGTTATAACTGCTTTGAGATCATGGGATGCCCTTTCAACATGCTTCCTGACTAGACATGCAGCATTTGTGCACTTGTAGTAACTCCTTCATTGCAGATGAAATAAATAAAAATCACCACAGTTTTTGTGCAGGTTGCATGCAAAGGACAATTTTAAGCAAAGTACTTTCAAGTCCATAAGTATGCGTATAAGGAGACAAAATATCAGCTGGATCCAAATGAATACAAACCCAAGTTTTCACTGCTTCAGTAAAAGTTCCATTTAATATTAAGAGCCTGTTTGAGCTCCATTTTATTGTAAAAATACATTATGGAATAATAGATTGATGGAGAATGTATAGTTAAAAATAAAGAAAAGTTTTGGGTTTGCATGTAATATTATTTTATTAAAGAATGTGTGGTTAAAAATAAGAGAGAAAAATGTATTTTGGAAATAATGGAGATCAAACAAGCTCTAAGTTTATTCTTAAAAATTAAGGAAAACATGCAGTTGTTGGTATTCTATCAGCTTCTGGAGGAAACACTATGAGTTTGCATGATTTGCTTGCAAGTACACAGATAGTAGAGGCCAAAGCGTGTGCAACACTTCACATGCTTTTATGCAAACTTCATTTTCAGCCATATTCCTTTTTACTTCCACAACAAAATTGACCTTTTTCCCTTTTAACTTTTACCTTTCCTATGAGGATTGTTTTGTCATCTTGGACATCTCACAATAGCAAATAAGGCAACATTTATTGTGATGGTTGAATAAGAACAAAACTCGCATGAAATTTAAGCTAGTCAAAATGGTCAAGGTTAAAACTGTTGTGAAACCAATAAAAGCAGAAGTTCCCAGATCATGCAGGTATAAGCATTTCATCTCAAAACCAGAGAGGGTAAATGAAAATTATCCATCTGATCCAACGCAGTGCAGTGTGTCCAAAATGAGAATACAACTTAATTCAAATTCAACATTTAAATGTATGTTGAACTTGATCACATACCTGGGATTTGGATTACCTCGGACCACTTTCTGCCCATACTTACGCCAACGATATCCATCATCCAGTACATCAACCTCACTCACAGTTTGAACAATGACACGTGCATCACGAATGGGTCTAACCACTGGTGTAACATCAAGATCATCCTCTATCTTCCTGCTTAGAGTTCAAAACAATGTAAGTTATCATGGAAAAACAGTAAAAATCTAATGTATTTGTATAATGGCATTACCTCCGCTTTGAAAATGGATCATCTTCATCAATGGCCTGAAATTCTGAACCTGTCCCATCTATACCTTCTTCATTTGCTTGCTGAAGAGACAGCACTGGAGATATATATGGCTCCACGCTACTACTCAGAGTATTGGCGTTCAACTTGTCTTCAGCAAGATAATAAAATGATATTGAGAACAAACATTTAAGTGTGCAACATAAAAGAGCATAATGGGACTACTAAAGTTTTGCATTATGGTGCATTATATATGCTAAGTGGAGAAATTATCAAATAGTTAGTCCAATTACCCTGTTGATTACTGAACAATAAATCCTTGTCCAATTTGTCCTCTTGTATGGACATAAGAGCATCAGGATTATATCGACGGGCAGGTTGAGGATTTGGATGACCATGTGAACCCTTGTACTCAATTTTTGTTATCTTTCCACTAGGAGAACGTTCGAAAAACTTTCTTACCTCACAGTTAGGATATGTACATTTATAATAACTTCGAGGAAATTCACATCCTTTAACAAGTTTCTGCCCATATTTTCTCCAGTTATACCCATCATCTGATGTTCTCTCGCCTGTTACTAAGGAAACACAATTTTTATTATCAGTAGACGACACTTGAATGAGGGAATTGGACTGACCTTCCTGATTTAACTCGTCAACATCACAAATGGATGATGTAGGCACACTTGTGGGTGCAGATATTCTCAAATCTTTTGAGCTTGGAAGCTCACATGTAACCAAAGCCGAAGATACTGAAGACTGCGGAAACAGTTGATCTTGAACTTGACTGCGGGGTCCATTCTGCTGCCTGTACAAACCTGCTGGAATCTTTGACAAAATCAAATGATTCGGGGTACCAGAACCAAAATCATCCAAATATTCATAAATAAAAGGTTCAAATTTTGCGAGTTCTTTGACTATCATAATTCATAGGGGAGTTAGAATTCAGAGAAAATGAACATAAAGCATAAAGAACATCGAGTTTAATTTCATGAAATTTAGTCCAAAAGGTGAATCGAACAGTTTCATAATTTCAAATCTACATGCTCAAGTCTCAGGTCCAACCATATGATTTATAATAATCGTTAACATGTTAGTATGCAGCAAAATTACAAAGTGTACCTAATTTAATACCCATTGTTTCACCAGCAGTTAACATTGTTTTTGACAAAGACTGGGAAAGTGCAAAACAGATGGAAGCTCTAAGTTAAATAAATATAAGTTAAATAAATATAACATCTGTCATCTTGTTCACGAAACATATCCAGAACTAGTGAGTGGATATAAGAAAAATCTTTAATCACCATGACCACTGGTGATCATATAGTATTAAGGTAACAAAAATGTGCACATTCTTTGCCCAAACAGATTCTTTAGAACTGTCATCATGTTCTGATAAATGAAATGAGATTATATTTCAAATCTTATTAGAAAGAAACAATAAAACAGAATTATTTTGATTCAGTATATTCTATATGCCATCACCATAGAAAATGAAATGATCATTTGGTGTCATTCATTCACCGACACCCACACCCACACATGGAGATGTATATGTCATGGTGTTTGTATATATTAACATATAGAGAGAGCATTCTATCAAACAAATTATGAGCCTTGAAGCATTACCGCCACTCCCGTGGATGATAATCGCGGCGCAGAACTAGAGCCAGAATGAAACTTAAACTCAAAACTGCTGGATGTTCCTTGGTCAATAGCATTGCCACTGGAACAATGTTTGTCCAATGACAATGCTGTACTTCCACCAGAGCCTTGCATCAATTGAGACTTGAAAACGGAACCTGTTGTTGGAGAAGGCTCTGCCTGTGAAATCAACAGTCCCGTTGGGATGTTTTTAGTCAGCAGCCACTAAATAGCATATAAACATTCAAAACTCTCCACTCCGGAAGTGGGTTCCTATTTCTTCTGTAATTTTCATTTTATCTGTAAGCAAAACAGAATAAATACTTCCCCTTCTCATTTATAGAGGCAGGGTTATATAGAGGTGCTACCATCAAATTTTGTACCATGAAACCTTTGTTTGACATACTTAATTGTGACAAATGCCAGACAATCACAAAGGCATAAATCGTATTGATGCTGCTCATTATTTTAGTGCAACTTCTTTTTCTCCAGGGAACCACAAAAAGGAAAATGCCAAACCCCAACATGAAAGGAATATCCATTATGTGAAGAAACAACGGAGAAACTTAATACTCTTCAAAAATATTTAAAATACAAAAGGTATAGAAGTGCTCAAGATTTTTCCACGATGAAACCAATATAACACATCCTCAGGAGAGCATCAAAACTTCGTGGTTCCATGTCCACCCACAGACACCATATCTTATTCACAGAACATTTAAATATTCTCCAAATGAGCACTCGGGTGAAAAAGATAATACACTAAACTGCAATATGATGAAAAAGTTAAATCGATAATGGAGGTCGCCCACACATTAATAAATTCCCCACTACAGGCATTCTGGCCTCAGCACAAAATCATTTTTGGTCATTCAATAGCATAAAAATTGAGCATATGCAATTTTGATAAACTTAAGATTCGCACAACGAGGTTAAAACTATCAGCAAGCAATTACTTAGTTAACCTATGTTTGATATATTTTTTCCCAACTTTCTTAGCCTTATTCAGCAACCAAACAGTGCCTTCCCAGACAAACCAGATACCGTATCCGAATCTGAATCTTTTAAGCTAATAAATGAGTACAATTAGCACAAATATTCCATAAAGCGCAAAAAAGGTAAAACAAGTAAAGCAATTTGAGTGAAAAAAAAGTCACCTTAATGTTGGAAAGAAGAACAGGGGATTCAAGGAACGACGTCGGGCTGAGGCCAGGAGGAATCGTAATACTAGTGGACCTGGAGATCGGGAGCTTCGCCGGAGACATAAGCCTGTACTTCGCTCCGTTAATCGATCCGCCGGCGACGCCACCGGGAAAAGCGCCTGCGGCGGAGCTTCCGCCATTTATTTCGTGACTGCTGAAGCTATCGGGAGGAGAGTGATGGAGTGACTGAGAATCTTCCATTGACGAGAAATTAAGAGGTAAAGTGATCATCTTTCTGCTTTTTGAGAGGGGGAAAGTGGTAGGGGCATTTCTGGAATTTCGATAAGAGTGGGTAAGGTGGTAATTTCGAGTGAGGTTGTCTGCAGTTCGACCATAGATATCGCCTGTCGGAGAGGGCGCGGTTCTGGTACTACGCAGTGGACTTTTAAGGTTCAGATCTGTGCTCCCATTGGTTGTCCCCGTCCAATAGTTTTGTTACATGTTGACAATGGAAAACCACGTGTGCTAGTAAGCTAGGTTCAATTTTCACGCTTCTTTGCTAACAAGAAAACACCGTAAATTTTTTTGTTATGCTACATTTACATCATGTTAATAGATTTGTTTATCAACAGATAAATGACGAAATTTGATTGAATCAAAATCTCGTTAATCAAATAAAAAAAACTTCCCACATTCTTATTAAAATAATGTTACTTGTATATAATAATTTACATACAGATAAGGTATAAAAAATAAGGTAGAAAGTCTTTTTCTTTTATTTGATTGAAGAAGTTCAGATCCAATAATTTACATCTACATCATGTGTATGTCAATCATTATGCATGTATAGAACAATTATGATTTTTAACACCTAATCAATATATAAAACATTTCAATAAGCATTTTTCAAATTTTTTAATCCTTTTTTTTCTTTTTTTTTATTGGTAGGTTATATTCTTCTATTGTAAAACAACATAAATTATGGGAAAATTATGTTTCAGTTTTATGTTTTGTGTTTTGAATTCATTTTGTGTTTTGTGTTTTGAGTGTCCATTTTGAGATTGTTGAAAATGTGTTCTTTTTGGCATTTTAAAAAATTATTTTCGAAAATAAAGAAAAGGAAACCGTGTTCTCTCTCTCTTCATTTCCATCCATTTTGGGTCTCCTCTCTCTCCTCTCCCTGCGATCGCCGCTGCTCCCTGCTCCCGGCGC
>CAIGRP010104498.1:0-14209 GCA_903798385.1 Fraxinus cuspidata | reverse complement strand
TAACCAAATTGACGAATATTACAATGTTACTCCAAAGTTTTATAAAGGAATGAGGTTTTTAATTCCTAAATGTAAGTGATTCGTGCAACTCACGTGCTGTGCATGAGAAGGTCCTCAAGAAAGTCTATGGTTTAATTATGAATTACATTATGTTCTCCAAGTTTCATGTCGAATAAAGTTAATTGAGTCAAATAAATCAATTCTTAGGCACAATGGACTTGTAAATGAGCAGTATATTAATGTCACATAATATTGTCTAAAAATAATTGAAAAATAGTACATCTTTTAAACTGTAAGCAACCTGAAACTAAAACAAATGAAGAATCAAGGAAGTGACTTGGCATACAAAATTCTTCAACTGTGAAGAACTTAACAAGGGAAGGATTTCAATCCACAATCTTTGTAACGGAGCATTTTAATCCAAAACCGTTTTGCGTAAGTAGTACTAGTGGATGGTTTTTGCCCAAATCTCCCCTCTCATAAAAGAGTCTACCCATCAAGTATTGTTCATTTTGGAGTACCCCTTTTCACATGTGAATCGGTTCTTAGAGCTGCTCCCCGATTAATTGACCCTGTCCAGCTTCAAAACCTCTCTTTTTCCTCTATTCACGACAAATTCCCTCTCTGACTCCATTTTCTGCATTTGTAACAATTTCTCCTACATCTGGGTCAAATATATTTCTCTAGTTGCATTGTCCCTCGCTCTCTTTCTCCTCTTCCACCCTCTTTCACTACTCATTTTACTGGCCCTACTCACCGTCTAATTCTTCCTGTACCTATTTTCTGCCTTCGTAATCGGTGGACGTACGTTTTCGGACAGTAAAATTCCGGAGATTTTGGTGCTGTTCACCATAGTTGTAGTGTTTCTCACCAGCGTTGGGTCGCTCCTCAGTGCTCATCTCGGCCTTGGTTGTTCGATTAGATATCGTCTGTGCTCATGGTGCATTCAGGATGCCGGAGGATTTGTTCTTGAACGATCAGGACTCGTCCAACGCTGGGTTTCTCTCGTTCCTTGATGGCGCTGCTTCTTTGGCCTCCACAGCAGCAGCTCCGGCCATCGCTACCTGGGTATATCCACCAATTTCTGAAAAGTACAGGATGTAAGCAATACACAACTTAATAGAAATTAATGCAAGAAAAATTTTAGGCTTGACAGACAAACTATTGCCAAATGCCAAACTATATGTACACTATGATGCAGACCAGGGCACTCAGGTTGACTATGATGGATTGGGTTAAAGCAATGTGAAATTGTATTGAGTTAATATGTATGTCGTATGAAATGTAGAGTCAACAGTGCATTTCAGTGAGTTTCAATATGCTATTTAGACTGCCTTTGGCATTTTAATGAATGGTTTTCAAATCAATTTTTATAATCTATCTTGAAACATGTTGACTGGAGTGTTACCAAGGCATAATGTCTTTATTGATTGATTGATTTATATTTGATTACGTGCTTTCTAATGATAAAATAAAAGTGTTTCATGTTCTTGTTCAATTTAATATTTTTTGAAGTATTAATTTTGTATTCTTGTCGCATTGATAGATTTGGATATCGGCGATATAATGTAGGAAACCAATGGCTCAGACCAAGTGAGATTCATGCCATACTCAGTAATTACAAGTATTTTAGCATTAATGTCAAGCAGGTGAATTTGCCAAAAAGTAATATATTTGTACGTTTATATTTTCCATGTCATTTCTGATGGATTAAAATGAATTTTATTTGAAGGGTTCCATTCTTGCATCTAAAGAGACATATATGTATGTATTTGGGATGAGTTACGAAAATTTATGGTATTTTCTAATTTATAGCTTATCTTGATATTATTGCAATGAAATAGGTGGCACAATTGTATTGTTTGACCATAAAAAGCTGCGGAATTTTTGGAAAGATACCATAACTGGAAGAAGAAAAAGGATGGACGAACTTTCAAAGAAGCTCATGAACACTTAAAAGTAAGGGCTTTGTTAAGAATTATGTACCGAACCAATACGACATAATTAGCAAATAAACGAACCAATTTACTATGGCAATATGAAAATCAAAGTAGAACACAAGATTTACGTGATAAAATTATACCATGAGCAAAATAGAAGAATTTATTAATATCAATAATAGAGAATTACAAATTATTGGGTAAAATGTAAAGATTAACTCAATATGTGTTGTCACCATGTATATATAATACTAAGATCCCTAATTTACTAAGAGAATATAATACAATGAAGAGTTCAATATAAGGTAAAATTCCAATTCAATGGCTAAAACCAATAATATAATATTTGGGATGAAATATAAGTAAAAATTTACACACACAAAAAAAAAAAAAACCAATTTAAAATCCTGTCCGGATAAAACTGTCACTCGAGTGGCTATCTCACGACCATCGAGAGGTGGCCTGTCGTTCGAAAGGTCGCCTCTGTCAATACAATTGATTTGGTTTTGAATGCCTCTCCCAGTGAAAGTTCCTTCCAATAAATAGTGTGAATATTTCTGATTACAAGGCTGAAAATCAGCCATTACAATAATTGCACCTAATTACAATAATTACACTCATATATCATCTCATAATTGGATGATATTAACATCCCCCTCAAATTGATGTTGGTCGATCAAGAAACATCAATTTACTTACAAGAAATTGATGACGATGTCGAGTCATTGCTTTTGTAAAGATGTCAGCTACCTAAAGAGTAGTGGAAATATGTGAAAGTGTAATGACACAATTATCTAAGGCTTCCCGAATAGAATGATAGTCCACTTCAATATGCTTAGTACGCTCATGGTAAACAAGATTAGCAGCAATCTGAATGGCACTCGTGTTATCAGCATGAAGTGGAGTAGGAGCAGATTGAGGAAAGCCAAGTTCCTCTATAAGACCATGAAGCCAGATAATTTTGAAACAAGCAGCAGGCATCGCTCGATATTCAGATTCAGTACATGACTTAGAGACAAGAACTTGTTTCTTACTTCTTCAAGAGATCAGAGAAGGACCAAGAAACATACACCAACCCGTGATAGATTGTCGAATGTCAGGACAACCAGCCCAATCTGCATCACTATAGGCACTGAGACAAAGAGAAGAACCGACAGGGAAAAACAATCATCGGCTAGATGTGCCTCGAAGATAGCGAATGATACTGTGAACGGTAGCTAGACGGAGATAACGTGGAGTGTGCATGAACTGGCTAACTTCTGGACTACAAAGGAAATATCTGATCTTGTAATCGTCAAATAATTCAAACTTCCCACTAGTTGACGAAACACAGTAGGATCAAATAGAAGATCACCCTCTATACTTCGTATTTACTTCTAGAGGAATACCCACAGTAAATGAATCCTGAAGACCAGCCAACTTAATCAAATCTAGCATGTATTTATGTTGATTCAGGAAAATACCAAAGAAATCAGTGTGGACCTCCAACCCTAAGAAGTATGTAAGAGATCGAAGATCCTTCATATCAAATGAGGCCTAAAGATGCTACTGTAGACGTGTAATCAAATCAGAATCCGTCCTAGCAATAACTATGTCATCATCATAGATGAGAAGGATTCCAAAGGAACAATGAGGAGTCATACTGGCTCTGCTGAAATGAAAAATGAAGCAAAGTACACCTAAATTTGTCAAACCATGCCTGTGGAGCTTGTTTCAGCCCGTATAATGAACGCTTCAACTTACAGACTTTTGAAGATATAATAGAGTAATTATATTTCCACTTAATTTTTTATTAAATACAAAACATTTTAATTGCAATAAAAATTTATAATCTTGTTCATTGTCACTGAAGTCTTGAATTATTTTTTTACGATATACTTATCATTATATGAAATGAAATAAATTATTATAACATTATAATATGTGTTTAAATTTCTAAACCATACACACATAATATTACAAATTAAAATTTCGATAAACAGAGATAATTTACGATGAAGGAAGATGGAAATAGTCTGTTGAGACTATGTTTTTGAATTTCTTGTCAATGGAGAGCATGCGAAAGAGATTGAGAGACAACTATTTTTATAATTAATAATTAATGTAAATAAATGAGAAATGAGATAATTGGTTGCTTTGTGTTAGTACATATACTATATAATAAACATAATTAAGATCATTATATCTACAAAAATCAACATTTCTCATTCTAGAATTGTTGTCATTGAAAGCAATTTGTTGTGCGTTAAAGATAAGAAACGTTGTCAATGAAAACTTGTCGTGGGTCAAGCTTTTCAAAACTCGAAAATAACCTAGATGATGGTCATGCATGTGAATATTCATGTTGGGTATTGGAGTTTTGGAGAAGTCGATTTGCATGAGACAATTCTACAAAAAAATTATTTATTTTGGTATTTGACAAAATTTTTTATTGTGCTAACAATGTAGTTCTATTTTTATTTTTTCAATTTCTTTTATTAATGTCTATCTAAATGATGAACTTAAACTACTTATAAGTTGATGAGTGTTGTGATTTTTTATTTTTTTATTTTTTTTTTATGATTAGTTAAGCTTGAAATCATTCCAATTAAAATTGTATAAAATTTCTATTTGAAATTTATCTATTACCACGAATTATTTTAATTGTATATATACATCCATTTGATGCTTCCTAAGCACGTGGTAGCTTGACATTGTTATTGTCTCACCATATTCATGTAAATATGCATTATTTTTTATTCATATTTATGAATTTGTGGAGCCATCTTTAGCTCGACATCTATACGTCTCATCTCTTTCCACCACTGCAATTCATCTTTGGCTCGATTATTTATATTTTTAATATTTCTAATTTTATGGTTTTATTTAGTTTTTTTTATTTAAATTATGATTTAATAATTACTTTTACAAGAGATCAAGGGACATTAGCATAGGTGCAATTATGTAGAACTTTGGCGATTNTGCAATTCATCTTTGGCTCGATTATTTATATTTTTAATATTTCTAATTTTATGGTTTTATTTAGTTTTTTTTATTTAAATTATGATTTAATAATTACTTTTACAAGAGATCAAGGGACATTAGCATAGGTGCAATTATGTAGAACTTTGGCGATTAGGATTTTACTAAAACATGAACAACAACCATTTTGTATTGGTCTTTGATTGATTTTTATATTAAATAAAATCATTTGATATTTTATTTTTCCATTTTTATTCAATTTTTGGTATTAAACAAATTTTGAAGTGTTAATTATAATTATCATATGTCGCTGCAAAATATTGGTATCTAAATACAATCACATTCTTTATAAAAGAATTATTGTATGATATGTCTTATATTTGCTATATGATTTTTTTTTCAACATTGACAAATAAATTACTAAACTAACATATGAATGACCTTTTTATTATGTATACTAGAAACAACACAAATGAATACATCATCATCGAAAACACTAACAAAAACAAGGTCATCACAAAATGAGTCAAGTCGTCAGTTTAATTTGAAAATATTAACTTTTTTCCATTTTGTTAATTATTAATGTATATTTTTGTTATCATATCTTAAATTTGTTTTCATATTTGTAGGATTGATGTTACCAAACAAAGATTACGATTATATCTTTATAAGACAACCGAATGCATTCGAAGAAGTGGATAATAAAAGTATCCAAACTTCGAAACGGTTCTATAAAAACAACAACGTAAAAGTTTTAAAACTAATTTTGTGTAATGGGGAGGTATATATAATGTCAAAATTAATCAATACTTTAATTTATTATAGAAGTTTCATTATTAGACTAATAGGTTTTTTGTTTTATAATGTTTTAAGTAATTTTTAAACTATGCTGTTTAATGATATAATCGAAAAGTTCTTTCCCACATTTGAGAAAGGAAAAACATATCGACTTTGAAATAGAAAAATAAGAGCAATCAAACCGTATTCAATATTTTCATTATATACGTAATTCATAAAAACTTTTATTCATATATACATATAAATTGTTACAATTCTAATTTTTTATTTGACAATATCAATTACATCAACTACTTTAAAAAAAAAAAAGTATTAGTACTACAAGAATATTACATGTATCATTCATTCGATATATAAGACGTACAACACACATGCTTAGTATAGTAGTTTTAAAAATGGGTACATAAAAATTTCATTAACAAGAAATTAATTGAGTGGGTATCTAACAGTGATTTAGAAAAAAGAAAAGTAAAAAGCTTTTATCCTTAATACACACCGAATCTTTACAACAATAAAGAGACAGAGAAATTTACCTAAATGTAAACGAATCAATTGAATTGGAGTCAAAAGTGAATCGGGAATTTTTTTGCTTCTTGGTACTTTTTGTACAAGGTTCAAAGCTTGATTATAAAAGTATCCAAACTTCGAAATGGTTCTATAAAAACGACAACGTAAAAGTTTCAAAACTAATTTTGTGTAATGGGGAGGTATATATAATGTCAAAATTAATCAATACTTTAATTTATTATAGAAGTTTCATTATTAGACTAATAGGTTTTTTGTTTTACAATGTTTAAGTAATTTTTAAACTATGTTGTTTAATGATATAATCGAAAAGTTCTTTCCCATATTTGAGAAAGGAAAAACATATCGACTTTGAAATAGAAAAATAAGAGCAATCAACCCGTATTCAACATTTTTACATTATTTACGTAATTCATAAAAACTTTTATTCATATATACATATAAATTGTTATAATTTTAATTTTTTATTTGACAATATCAATTACCTCAACTACTTTTAAAAAATGTATTAGTACTTCAAGAATATTACATGTATCATTTATTCGATACATAAAGTGTACAACACACATGCTTACTATAGTAGTTTTAAAAATGGGTACATAAAAATTTCATTAACAAGAAATTAATTGCTTTGGTATCTAAAAGTGATTTAGAAAAAAGAAAGGTAAAAAGCTTTTATCCTCAATACACATCGAATCTTTACAACAATAAAGAGACAGAGAAATTTACTTAAATGTTAAACGAATCAATTGAATTGGAGTCAAAAGAGAATCAGGAATTTTTTTGCTTCTTAGGTTCAAAGCTTGATTATATTCTCCCCCCACCCTCCTTTTTTTGTTTTTAAGCATACATGTGTTTGTGTTGAAAAGTTCAAATAAATTGTCTATTTGATTGTACTTTCAAAAACAAATGCAAGCCTCTTTCAAAAACAATTTCAAGATCTGATTTGAGTCTCTCTCTAACTTCTGTATCTCAATTACATTTGAGCATCGGAATGAAATTGTGTGTATATATATTTATTACTTGTTCAAACTTTATTAGAATTTAACTATTATGTTATAAAAGGTATCTTTGAAATGAAGATAGAGTTGTGTTTCATGAGATCTCTTTAAAAGTTGAACATAATACAACTTCTTCTTTTATAAAGAAAAGAATTTAACTCAAATCAAACAAAAGACTTAAATTTGTAAGAGAAGAAAAGAGCTAAAAATCAAATTTCAAATTTTAAAATTTAAGAATTATCTATTTATTATAATAAATATGGAAATCTTGATGGTGGCATTTATAGACAATAAAAAATAATATATGTAATCCAAAGAGAGTACAGGATAAAAATTCTAGAAAAAATAATTAAGTTTACTAGAAAATAAAAGAGAATACAAGAGACAACTGCAATGTAAAAACACAAGTTCACTAGAAAATTCAAAGTCCAAAGAGAAAAATCTCAAGTCTAATTTCAAAATCCATGAAGATCAAAGTCATCGTCAAGTTCAATTCAAAGCCAAGTCAGTCCACTCCTAAGTCCCAAAAATTCAAACAAGCCATAATTTCAACAAGCATTGAAGTCCATGATTGAGGGGACTAAAATAATTAAGTTTTGAAATTGAGGGCTATCTTGCAATTAAAAAGAACATGGAATGAACAAGAGGTTGGAATTTGAGGACTAAAGTACACACTTTGGAAGATCGCAATGGCCTATTTGGCTGCAATAGCAATCGAGAGAAATTGAAAAACAGCACTTAAAATGGCTATTATATGCTATCACAGGGTTTACCTGCGCAATTAGCGGGTAAATATGCTCAAATTCCCACTGTTTTTTTATTTTCCTTTTCTACTTTAGCTGAAATTCTACCTAGGAAACATTGTTGGACTCGTTTTTAGATAATTTTTTTACTCTTATAAATAGTTTTCATTATTCTTTTATTTTGGACACACAATATTAAAGAAAAAAAACACAGAAATCCTATTCAAGATTTTAAAACTAGGTAATGAACTCTATTCTTTTTAGTTTCTTTTCTTTCATTAGTATGACTAGTTATATCATTAATTAGGGCAAACAATGTCATATTTGTGTGATCCTTTATTTCATTTCAAGATTAGTTCAATATCTATGTGTTGATTTATTTATTATTTTGAATGCTTTGGATTGACTGTCAATAATTCAAAGATTTGTGAATTAGTAACGAGAGGAAAGTTATAGATTTAAACAACAGTTATATCATTCTATGGTTATCGTGGTCGCTGACAAGATTTATAGAACTTGAATGCATTTGGTTAAGGTTTATTTGAATTCACAAAGAGATATGGTGAATTGTTAAATAGAATTAATTTGAAATCTAAAGACATAATTTGAACAATTCGTGATAGATAGGTACTCTCTCGCAAACACATGCTTACATATGGAAACATTGTCATCTCTTATAATTGCTGTGTAGTTACAAATTTCAGTAAATATTCATGAAATATAGAGCAATTTTTGACATTAATGGACAAATCCAGTTTGATCCTTCCTACCTACTTATATAGTCAGCCATTTCACTTGATGCAACATCTGTTAATAAAAAGCAAGTTGATTCAATAAATGAAGAAACACTATAATCAAAAAAGGGGAACATAATTTTCTTTCTTTTTTTTTTTTAACAGTGCATTTAAGCCAATGCTGATAACAGAAACCAGGAATTGATTTTTTAACAGTTCCAGACTAATTCATGCAAGAGCTATAGGGGCTACTTGTTTGATTTGGAGAATGGAGCTGCAACGAGATGAACTATCTCTACCCATTAATGTATAGAAGTCTTCTGATCTTCAACTAGTATTGTAATTTAATGTAAAAAACAAATTAGTTAGAACTGAGGACTATTTACCTCTTCTCTTCACTTGCTGATTTTCAGTGTTTGTTTCTTAATTTGATTTTGTAGCTAGGTAGGGTCTATTAAGTTATAAATTTCACATCGAATAAAGATGAAAATATAAACCAACATACAAGAGCATGGGCTACTCCTCTTAATTATGTTGATCTTTTAAGATGGAACCCCAAGTCTTAATAAGAACCACCATATGCTTCTATTACACAACTCTTGTAGCGTCTCTTTGCAATCTGTTTCAGAAGGTTGAAGGCACATCGAAGCCCAAGCCTATGTTGAGCAGCCGTGATATAACTCATCTGGAGGAGGAAGGTATTACACCTCTTTTAGGGCTTCCCTTTTATGACTTGCTGCTACCGAAAGCTCAAGTGGAACCTACATATGAAATGGTAATTGGTTCAGATTCTTAATGTATATATTATTCAAAAATGTTGTTCTCCTGCAGTCATCTTATTACCATATTTTGAAAATGGTGAAGTTGACAATTTTGTATAGTTATTTGATACTGGTCAAATAATAATGCACTGTTAAAGTGTGGTAATCACCCTTTTACAAATTAGGAGCTGATTGTATTTGTTTGATGCTTGCAGAGCTTTCCGCGGAGATTGGATTCTGCACTGCCGTCTACAACAGCCCCAGCGATCATACGATGCTTTGGCAAAACATGGGAGGTAAAATTCTGTGGGGCTGTAATGCCAAAAGGCTTTGATTTGAGTTGGAGAAAGTTTCTGGATGATAACAATCTAGTGGTTGGCGATGCACGGATTTTTGAGCTCTTGGAAAGCAATTCTGTGATAGTTATGTTTAAAGTCCAATTTCTAAGAGCCGCCATTCCAACCGAAGTGCAAGAACAGATAAATAAGAAAAGAGCTGAACGTCAAGAGATCACTGTTGATGACGAGTAGGATACTGAATGGTGTCTGATTAAATATTATTTGTTGAAAATTTGAAATATTGAAAAAGATATGGTCTTTGTGGCTTTTTTTTTAGTCTGATCTCTACCCTTGGTATTTTCAATGTTGTTCTTATACTATTGGAGTAATTGGAGTAATTTTTTAACTTTGGGAGTGAAAGTATTAAATTATTTAGACCAACATGCTGAATTACACAATTAAAAGCAATAAGTCATTTTTAATTGTTTCTAGATGATTAGACCAAACAAGTCAATTTATCCTAAGTTGAATACCACAATCAATAATTAAACCAGTAAAGAACACCAAAGATGATCACGGAGAAACCCCAACTGGGTAAAAATTTCGGGCACTTTGCCGGTCAATAATCAACTATAAATTGAAGCAAACTTACAGTACGGTGCAGATTCATCTACCCCGTAGAACTTCTCACCTCAGTTCAATTTCCCTTGATCCTATTGAGGTGTGCTCCTTCAAAATAAATCCCGACTACTGATTTATACCTTAACCCTCCTAGATACGTTCTCATGACGCCAGATCCCAACTCTTGGTATCTTACCTTAGTCCTCCTGAATTTTTGCTTCTGCAACAGCTCTTAATCCCTAGTATCAATTTATCTCTGGTGGATTAAATAGTTTGATGTTTGATCAAAAATCTTATGTGTTTTGATCTGTAGTTTAATATGAAACAATATGGCTAAATCAACAAATCAAAGTTTGGATGAAATTATGGGTCAAATAATATGGTAGTTGAATATTTGAATCAATGAATGTGTTTTGGATTTTCAAATGAATAATCTCTATGAAAAATATGATTCAACATACTTTTGGACATTCATAGGGTAGGATATATACAGGGAAAAGTGTTTGGGATGAAAAGGGATTGAAAAACTAAGTGTTTAAAGCAAAATATAATTCTGAAGGTCGACCTGTCGCTCGAGCACCAAGCCATTAAGGTGATTCAAAATGCGTTGGAAATCTAACTCAAAAGGATACAATTATTCCTCAAATAGCCTTACCAAAATTAAAATGTTTTGAATATGAAAAATGCATTGCAAATTGCGATTGAGAATTCAGAGCATAACTTGTACGGCTCTTTAACACTCTTTGAACTTCTAAATGTATTCCAATGTTCATATGTGATAATCTTGAACTCCTTCAAAGACTATACTACTAGCCCAACTCTTTTGACTTTAATTGGGATTCTATAACTCATATTTTGTTTTTTATTGCAACTCTATAAACTCCTAATACAATTCAATTTTAACTTGATTTTGACTAAGGAAATTGCCAATTATAATTTGGACTTACCAATCTCCTCCTTTGGCATTTCATGACAAAATCATGTTTATTTCAAGGTTAATAAGTCTTAAAATACCCAAAATTAAACTTTCCAAAATTTTGTTCAATAATATGTCAGTCTTTTTCCTGAAATACATGAACATTACCACGTGAAAAGAAAAAGGAAACTAACAAAATCAAAATTATATAAATAAGTTAAATAAAAATAAAATAAAACACGCGTAACACGGAAACATGCAATGTCATGTGAATTATAAACTTAGAAATAAATTATAAAATTTTATATCAATATAGACAAAACACAAAACTATACCAATAATATAATTCTAGCAAATATATTAAATGACTCCCCCTAAGTCATATATCCATCAAAAAAATTAAAATTCTTCCCTAACTCATATAATAAACTCCCTGAAATAAATACACATCTATCCCCTTTTTGTCACAAATAACAAAGAAAAGACAAGTAATAATCATGTTAAGCACATAAGTGAATGATTAAAAAAAAAAAATTCACGTGTATAATGATGCAAAATTTATGTAAAAACATGTGACATGAGAATAAAAATTTTCCAGTTTTGAGACAATTGTTTTTATTTTTCATGAATATTTAAATGTATTGTCATGAGCAGTTATTTACTTACTTATACATGTATAATTCATAAATAGTAAACTATTTTCATGTAACTTATTTTAAACCTATATGCAGTAAATTGTATAAGTCATTCATGTATGAAAAGTGACATTAAACTCATGTAAGCAAGTTTCAAAACCTTAAATCAATGAGAAAGGACGTACAGAGAATCATTGGTGAATGAATATATTCTTCAAAATAACTTTAGTTTGGCTCATAGTGAACTCCTTTATAAATTGGAGAGCTCATAATTAATTGTATAATTTCATTAAGCTTTCTATATGATGCATGTAACGAGCTTCAAGCCGATATCTCCAAAGTCAGATGACCTATAAGGCACCATGTATTAAGATACCCCGCAAGCTTAATTAATCACACAACGAAGAAAAGTATAAGATTGTCTCACAACATTTTATGTAATTCAAAAAAAAAATTCTTTAACACTCAATCGTAATCATTTTTTTAGGGGAATATACAAGAGGTTAAGTCAACTAATTTAAAGTCAATTCACCACACAGATGATCGTCATCCCAAATCTCAAACACGTGATCAAAACCCACTCACAAAAGTTTAATGTGTGTAGTGTATAAAATACATGTGATAACATATACCAAGTACTCCAATTGAAATCAAACCGAGTATCACTTGAACCTTTATAAATTAGAGAGCTCATAATTAATTGTATAATTTCATTAAGCTTTCTATATGATGCATGTTACGAGCTTCAAGCCGATATCTCCAAAGTCAGATGACCTATAAGGCACCATGTATTAAGATACCCCGCAAGCTTAATTAATCACGCAACGAAGAAAAGTATAAGATTGTCTCACAACATTTTATGTAATTCAAAAAAAAAATTCTTTAAAACTCAATCGTAATCATTTTTTTAGGGGAATATACAAGAGGTTAAGTCAACTAATTTAAAGTCAATTCACCACACAAATGATCGTCATCCCAAATCTCAAACACGTGATCAAAACCCACTCACAAAAGTTTAATGTGTGTAGTGTATAAAATACATGTGATAACATATACCAAGTACTCCAAACAAGTTCTAAACAAATTAATGAAAATTTAATTTACCAATTATGAACCTAACTAGTACTTAATAGCAAAATAACATGCCCAAAAAAATATAGAATATCTTTTCCTTTTTCAATTTTTTTCAATTTCATTTTTCAAGATAGTAAATAAAATGCAAAACAAATAAAGAAAAAGTCTAGAGTGCATACGTGAATATGTAGATACCATGAATAATGCAGATACATGCACCTAACTACCAACTCAATGACAGAAATGCTCTTACCATGAAGAGCAACGTGAGCAATACCACAATGTAAATCATCGTTTTAACCTATGAGTTCACTCTTTTTGACCCAAATCTTCTTAGAAGAAGATGTAATCTTAATCAATTTAGTCATCAACTCGGTCAAGCGACTCACTTGATTAGTTAAGAATCTAACGTGAGTAGTTAGATCTTGTTTATTTTTTCCTAATCAATGGCTTACGAAATTTAGGTCTAATGTGACCTAAAATACCACAATCATGACATGTGGGAATGAATTTAGAGATAATCATAGATTTCAAATTTTGAACCTTAGATGGATGAAACTTATATTGTACCAATGATTTCAATTCTCAGACACCAATATTCTTAGTTTTGTTCCTATTCAAGAGCTCGCGACACTTGAGTCTTATGTGTCCAACCTTACCAGTGACACATTGGAATGAACTTGGGAGTAACTCTAGGTCTCCAATTTTGAACCTTAGGCATCGAGGCAAGTACAAACTTATTTTTCGCAGAAGAAACAATATGAGAATTTGTTTCATTAAAGCCTACACCTCTTCTATCCCCAATTGTTTTATTCAAACATATCATGTTATCAATTTTCTTAGATCCGCTAGAAAAAAAATTGGAGTTGGGTATTTGATTTTTCCAGATCACTCATAAGAAATTTAACCTTAATATTTAAGGACTCTTTCTCAACTCTTAACTCATTCAAAATTCTAGTGGATTCCTCAAGTTTGGCTACAAGTCTCTCCTTTTCTAATTCAAGATTATTCTATTTTTTAAAGGTAGCGATTCACTTTTTTCCACTTGAGGCACTCTTTATACAATTGGTCATAAGCTTCCTGAATTTCCATATCATACTCAAATCCCAAATTAGAAATTGATTTACTCATCTAGACAAAATATTGGGTCCAGGATTGTTATTAAGCCCTGATACCACTTGATAGTTTTAAATTATTTAGATCCACGTGCGGAATTACTGAC
>CAIGRP010104496.1:0-14835 GCA_903798385.1 Fraxinus cuspidata | reverse complement strand
ATAATCTAGGGGCCTAGAGGTGGTGTGCAACCCAGTCTTAAAGCTCACCCTATGTATGTGATTTTCCCAACACGCATGTTTCACAAAATTCAAGGAGTTCAATCATATCTTCCCCAAGTTGTTTTTGTTTACTTAGATACTTCAAACCCTTATTTCCTATATGTCTCATTCTGTTATGCCATAATTCATATTTGTATTCAATTATGGTCAAAGAATTTTGCATCTTGGAGAGTAACAGTCTCTCCCATAAGATAGTACAATCCATTTCTTTTAGGTCCATTGAGAATCACCAAAGATCATTTCATCACTTTCAAAATGTTATTGTCAGACTTGAAATAATTTCCCTCATCTCCAAGAATTCCCAATGAAATTAGATTTCTTTTCAGATTTGGGACATACCTTCCATTCTTCAATGATCTGGCAATACCATCATGTATCCTAATGGTAATGTCACCAATACTAAGAGCACTTTGAGAGTTATTATCACTTATATACACTTTCCTAGGTTCAATTTCTTTGTAATTATTAAACCATGACTTATTTTGGAAACATATGGAATGTACACCCTGAATCCAAGATCCAATCCTTATCAACTTCTACATTTGACACAGTCATTACAAGTAGGCTATCTAATTCAGAACCTACGGTTGAATTATTCAATTAATCACTATTGTGATCATTATGTTTCTTCTTTCATTCAAAGCAATCTCTCTTAAAGTAACCTAATTTTTCACTGTGGTAACACTTCTTATTGCTTTTTTCTCTTGATTTAGATCTAGTTTTAGATTTAGATTTGAATCTTCAATTGTTGAAGTTATTTTCGTTCTTCTTAGTCCTCCATCTCACAAACATGCTCTCCTCTCTTGTGCTTGTTTTAGATTCTTTCTTGATCTTCTATTGTTGAAGTTATTTTCCTTTTTCTCAGTTCTCCCTCTAACAAACATGCTTTCTTCTCTCGTGCTCGCTTTAGATTCCTTTTTAATCTTTAATTCCCGAGATCTTAAAGCATTAGTGACAATAGTTTGTGTTAGAGCATCTCGAGAGTATTTTATCGCATTCTCTATATCTTTAAAGGAATCAGGTAATGAATTAAGAAGGATTACTGCAAGGCCTTCATCTTCAATTTTTTTTCCATTATGTGCAAGGCTCTTAACTATGATACTAAAATCACTCAAATTTCCTTCCAAATTCTTTTCACTATTCATCTTAAACTAAAAAATTTCTCTAAAAGATAGATTTTATTAAGCAATGTCTTAGTTAGAAATAAAGCATCTAATGCAGTTCACAAGTCCGTAGGGGTAGTACGATCTTCAACTTGTCATACTATATCATCAGATATGTGCAATTTAAAAGAGTTGTATGCTATTTCATTAATATCTAGAATTTCATTAGGCTTAGCTTTCAATTCATCAGAAAAAGTTGTCGGATCATCAAGGGCTTTAGAAACCCTTTGTTAGACCAATATGGCCCTCAATTCTGCTTCCAAATTGAGTAATTTTCATTTCCAACTAATTGTGATAATTCAACCTTCGAACCCATCACATATTCTGTAAAATGGTGGTCATTACTCGTGGACATAAGTGATTTTCAATCTGAAGATCACTTATGTTGCAGAAAAATTTTTGAAAAATTTTTCGGTGCAAATTATGACAAGTAAGCTGAAATCAGAATGAAAAACAAGACAACTAAAATATACACAGACTGGAGCAAGATCAAACAATCAGTCTCTGAGTTATAACAGTTGGTACCAAACACTCAGATTGAAAGAAAACCGAAGATAAACATAAACATGCTCCTATTACAGTAAGCCAATTTATTCAGGTTATGAATAAACTAAATCACAACATATTAACAAATTTACAAATTCATATTAAGAATACAAATCAAATTACTGAATAGAAAATAATCAGAACAATCTCACCAAAATATTGTGTATAACAGTATTTAAAACTCCGCTATCGTTTAGGAATCAAAATTCAGTTTCAATGTCAATTTCAGACCCCAATTCAACACCACCCAAATATCCAAGAACTTTAGTTTAGGCTTGTTCCCGAGGACTGCACATGTAATAGACAAATCAATATGAAAAGGAAACTGAAAAACGAATCAAAGAACCTTACCCACATTCTAACAAGGCTATGTGGTATTTGTTGGGATTGATTTCACCTAAATGTCACACAAACAGAAAAATACGCCCAAGAACACACGCTGCAGAAATGAAAATAACACAAAAGATTGTTCACCCAGTTCGGCAAAGCCTAATCTGGGGGGCTCAAATGTAAACCAAGTCTATCACTCTGCAAGAACCTTCAAGAGAGAATTATACAAGTTTGTACAACCAAGACTCAGAATATGACCATTTCTAAATGATCATCGATCCACAAATGGATTTCCCAAATCAGTCTAATCTATACAAAATCAGGAACTTCACAGCCTATCAACAAGTGCAAATTTACCAGTTATATTTGGTGAACAAATATAACCTAAAACACTGTACACATCCACTATAAATACACAATAATCAAGGCTCAGACCTAACCCAACAATACAAACCAGAAGACTAATTACAACTCAAGAATTGAATGGAAACCCTCAAAATCGCCTCAACAGAGAGAACATAATAAGAATAAAAAATAAAAGGTAGTGTAAAAAAGTGACGTTATAGTAGTCTTAGGAGGTATATATTCATTAAACCTCAGCCTTAGGTTTAATCCAATGGTCCAAGTAAGTCCCAAACTAAAACAGATCCGGGTGATATCAAATGGGCAAGCAAAATCACATCAATTGGACTGACTAAGCAAAAAACGCAATTTCATTTATGAAATCGAGTTTAAAGAACCACAACCCACAAATTTTATTAACAATGAATAGATATAGTACGGATTTTGAAGGGATGGGGTTCAACCTGATTTCATGTTAAAGGTACAAAAAATATAAGAAACCCGACATGAGGAGAAAAATATAAAAACGACAAAAAAAAAAAAATAAAAAAAAAAAAAAAAAGCTTCTTGTGATCTCCAATTATACTTTCATTCACTGAAGGCAAGGATCGAGAGAAAGGGAGGGATATGCAAGATGAAAATGAAAATATTTTTTTTAAGATCGAGATTTGATTTGATTTTCATAGAAAACAAAGTAGGTCGAGGGTGGCCTATGGCGCTTGCATCTTATGTCAAGCGAACACACTTTTTTGATTGGCAATTTGCCATTGTATTTCAAGTGTATTAACAATTAGCTGGGCCTGACCCTATGAATCAATATACGTTAATGGAATAATATCAATCCTAAATGGCGCTCAAGTTTAAATAAAGTTGATTTCCCCTCACCTAAAGGTTGGCTTTTCCCAGCTTTTCTCAACAGTACACACACTTATTCTTCAAATAAATAGGGATTACAACGAACTTGACGGGATGGTACGAGACCAAGACGGCCATTTCCATTCCTTGCTTCATTAGGAATTTTCGAAAGGCGAGATCGATATTCTAATAACTTCATTTCTCATCTCATTCTCCCATTTTTTCATTTTTTTAATTTTATAAATAATGGTCAAGGTGAATTTTCGACGAAGCCATGTTTCGAGTTGCCGTCCTTGCTCCAATATCCATAGGGCTAGGCAACACAAGGCGAGGTGACAACATTTTGCCAACCCTAGAAGTAAACATTTAAGGTGTGTTTGAGCTACATTATTTTGGAAGAATGTATTTTGAAATAGTAGATTGATGGAGAATGTGTAGTTGAAAAAGAATGAAAAATTATTGATGTGATGGAAAATATTATTTTATTGAAGAATATGTGGTTAAAAATGAGTAGAAGAATGAGTATGAAAATTTTAATGTGGTTCAAACAGAAGTTTAAAAGATTTAAGCATATCAAATAGCTCACAAGTAACTAGATACTCAAATTAACCCAAGAACAATTTAGTACAGGGTCCATTAAAATCAAAACATTAAGGATACCAAAGTAACTTCTTGAACCCGCTTACAGCATGTACTATACCAATTAGTCTATTCAAGAATCCTTTCCCTACCTGCCAAAAGGATTTCTAAAAAATCCCTAAATGTTAACCCTATTCTGTGCTCATTGAGCATGCTTTGTAAAGCTTAAAATGTTAAACTTATAAGCAAAAGAAGTTCTAGGATAATTAATATTTTACTAGCGAGTTAAATTTAAGTAGGAGCGTGTTTAACATTGCTCGAAAAGATAAAAAGAATTAGGGTCTGTTCTCTTTACCATTTTCAATCCGTTTTCTATTTTCAATTTTTCAAAACAGTGAAAACGCGTTCTCTTTCCCATTTTCGAAAACCCGTTTTTGAAATCAAGTTCAAAATTTACAAAGAAAACTCAAAACGACAAATTTGTCGTTTTGAGTGTTTTTAGTTATAATCAAGTCAAAATTTTTCAAAACGCGTTTTGGGTGTCTTCAAAATAATTTTTCAAAATGCCAAAAAGAACACATTTTCAACAATCTCAAAATGGACACTCAAAACTAAAACACAAAAAGAATGGTCCCTTAGCTTTTCTGCGTCTTTTTTCAACAATGCCCGAAAGAACTACTTCTTTTGCTTTTTAAGCAAAGCCACACATGCTTCAAAGTAACTTATTTCACATGTTTGAAAACAAAAGTGTACTTTTTAAGCTTAGCATGCTTGTGAGCACCTATAAGTACCACTTTCCTTTACAGAAAGGAAGAGAAGAATAATTAGGTGAAGAATGTCTGGTAAATATATATAGGGTTGAAACAGCCTAAGGCACTGCAAAAAGTTGAAGCTATTCTGTAAAATGCATCTCTAGGCAACACCATAAATGACAACTTGTATCATTCCAATTAATTAACATTCCAAATGTCAATCAACTATTTAAAAATAGTTTATAAGCTAGTAGGCAAAATTTTATAAACTCAAAAGGCAGACAAAGTGCAATAACATGCCTGCATGATAACTCTAGGTTCACTTTACTGGGGTACTTCAATATAGTAGCTTCTTAGCTGGGGTTGGGATTTTAAGCTCGATGGACAAAACATAGCATCAAAGATTCCGATTCCTGTTTAGAAAGCTACCCTACTACAACTTATGATATCCAAGGGCTAAAGAGTTTTCCAGGGATCCCAATTTTTCGAACAGAAAAAGACTAATATTATTTGTTTCCATCTTCACGAAGAAAATTTTCCAATGCACAAGAACAAAATAAAAAATCTTCTAATTCCTGCTTAAGCAGAGTATTTACATGTTATTCTGTATAACAATTTTTATTTTACAAGGAGGTTGGAAAAGTCACGAGCATGCTGCTTGTGACTTGTAAACACTTAAAAGGAGCCATGTGCAAAATGCATTTGATTTTTATACATAAAACAGATATTTTTTGAAGTGGACTCAGTGTACCAGCCGTGGGATGGGAGGAATCAACAGAGAAGTTCTTCTTGTCCTCATCTTCGTGAAATTTTCGACCACAAGTAGACCACAAAAGAACAAAGAAGTGTGAAAAGAACCACATGCATGACATGATTTGATCATTCCCTGATGATGCTCTTGTTCAGCCTCCTCATGTTATTTTTCACCCCAGCCCGAGCATTGATCAATGTCATTTGCTGTACAAACAAATAGAACAATCAACCAGAACTAGGTCATTTCAAACATGATAATGTGTTCAAGGATTAATACAAATGACGAACTTGGACAAAATTTCTAAAACAAGTTAATTTTATTGATAACGGGGACCAAAAGGGGCATGAACCTCTTACTTTCGGAAATGATAACAATAAGAACTGCTAATTTCAATTTTTGAGAACTTAACAAAATCCTACTGCATGAAAATCAACAGCTTAAAAAATCCCAGGTCTCCATATGATCAGAGTGTGACAAAGGGGAGGAATAGAAGGGCATAGAACCAGCTTAAAAGTAGAATACAGTGGAATAAATGCATCAAACAAACTGGTATTCCCTTCCCCTAAAAGTCTCACCACTAATGCTGGAGATTTTAGTTCTTTTCCCTTGCGATCCTTGAACTGAATGGCACATGAACGAGTTCATAAAATATATCCAAAACAAAATCCACTAAAATACTCAGTTATGGCCTCAGACTCCTTTTCTAGTTTTCTTCTAAAAAATACTTCCTATTGAACCTTATCAGGGTTTCTCATAATTTAGTCCGGGCTTCGTATTCCCATTTTCTTCATCACTCCTTTATTCCCATCCTCCAAATGACTCCTTTGTCAAAATTTAAATTTTCATTTTTGAAGGTTCTGTTTGGTACTATAAGTAGTGACGTTTTTAAAAGCAAAGGATTGCATATCAGTATAGCATAAATCCTCTACATCACCATGGTACCTGTAATTTGCAATATTTTTATCTACAAATTGAATTATATGAACATCAAACTTTGCTACATGTAGCCTATTGCCTCAAAGCACAATTCATGTGCACTGCGTCTAGTAGTCAACAACAATTAAGAAGAAAAACAGGTTTCCAACCAAAACTGCAGCTAATTCCCCATCTACTTTTCCAGCAATTAGTGTATNATTCAGATTCAGGGTGTGTACAGTTTATGGCATACCAGCTGGTTGAGAAAATCGTTCTGGTATTTAGCTTCGGATTCAATCTCTTGAGTTACCTGCAATATTAAATAGGCAGATAACTTAGAGCAAAAAAATAGAAACAAAAGCTTAACACAGTAGGCAATTTAAAGCACAGAACAGGATCCACTAGTACATAATGTGAACAAAATTTTTTTAAGTAAAACCAGGAGTTCCTAAGTGCGACGTCTATTAAACATCTGGGATACATAGTCATAAAGTCACAAAGTGTACCCACAATGTGCACCAAAGAGCAAAGAACTCCTGGGCTTAAGCACAAAATGCAAAGTGATGCAAGAACCACATCTATGTGAAGAACATATATCCAGATGTCAAAAATCAATATGTGATGATAATTCATCATTATTAAGAAACTGAAAAAAAAATTAGTAGTTGCAGCAAACATCAGTTGATTTCTCCACTGACTCAACTGAAATTAGCACAAGTTGATCTTGTATCAAGATTATTACGTTTAGATAACTGCATTTCAGCAAAAAAAAAAAGAAAAAAAGAAGGATAAGAAGACGAAATCTTGGGAAAAATTAACAAAGCAGTGGCTTAAATGAAAAAGATCTCAAATTTGAATGCTTTGAGAAAACAACGCTTGCAAAACAGCCAAAGCTCGCCTTGCTAAACTTTGTGCTCAGGTGTTACCCTGGGCTTGCTTCTAAGAAGCATGATAGACTAGAGAGCATAGTTGTAATATACTCCCTTGGCAGTAAACTAGGAAATGCAACAGATCATCATCGATGATAATCAAGTCATTTACACTACTAGAAACTTATAGGCAATCATCTTCACATGAAACATCAATTCACTTCATAGATCATGGGTCATTCAGGATAAGTATAACCAACCGAAATGCCTTTTCACTAAATATTTTCTGTAGATTCAATGAGCATAATAAGATTAAAGGATGCAAATGTCACTGATAACTTCTAAACATTTCTTCCAAATAGAGTATCAACGTCCAAAATTCAAATAACTCCTCCGAAATACTTGCTGCATTGGTCTTATGAACTACAATTACTTGAATATGTTCTTATAGCTAAAAAAAACCCCAAGGTGTCAAGGGGTCAAATTTGATTAAAAACCTGTTCAAATGATCTAATGAACCTAGTTACACATAACCATAGCAGCTACAACACATTATACAACACAAACCTGAAATTCTTTGTTATGTAATGTGATTATATTATGTGTGTATAATTTCAGAAAATAAATAGCAAAACATACATTTCTGAGTTGTCGAACTTGCTTGCGTAGACCGGTGACCTCCTCATCAAAATCTAAGTGCATCGGATCAATTCTCAACTGGATTTCAACAGACTTACCGCCGACCGCGGCCGACCTCGTGCTTAATCCTTCCCTATTTCATCAGTTAATAATCGATCCGAGCCCAAAATCCACAAAAATAAGGAAAAAAATCTCAATTAAATTGAAGTAATCGTAATTGAGTAAATATTATATCTTGAATCTGTGAAATACCTCGATCTATAAGGATCAGCCATTGTAGAAAAATTGAAAATTTTGGGAAACCTCAAAATTATAGAATTATGAAAAAGTGGAGGGAGTTAAACCATAAATGGGTCATAATTGGACTGCTCTTGTGGGCATATATTTTGGGTCAAATCTGGATAAATTTTTTGTTTGGCTGAGCTAAAAAAGGAAGCCCAGTTAAAAGTGCAAATCTTTCCATTTTCGGAGTTGGTATGATCCATTTGTTTGTCCGTCATTCCCAACGGATCCAATAAATACATCTCAATTAATTTCTACATTTCTATGAAAGACTTGTTCAACTAATGGTGTAAAAATAAATTTCGTGTAGCACGATATTTAAAATGAAAAATGTTTCTAGTATTTTGGCTACTATAGGTTTACCCAATTTCATGTAGCCAAGTTCGGTGGGTTTTGACCAAACTAATTTTGGTTTGATCCACGAATCAAATTGAATTGGACGTAGTTGCGGGTACGTAGTTGCGGGTCACTGGTTCCCGAGTCTAACTTGCTAGTATAGGTTAACCACGTGTAGAATTATCTAATCGACCATATGTATTTCTTAAACACCTTCAGCTCTTGTTTGGCCCCCATTAATTTATAATACATTTTTCACACTTTTTTTTAATCATACATTCTCCAATAAAATAATATTACATAATACATATAAATCAAAAAAAAATCCTTCTTTTTCAACCACACATTCTAAAAAAAAAATTATTCCAAAAATTATAATATCAAATAATGGGGACCAAACATGGAACTTAATAGAAGGATATGAATAAAGTCCAAAACAGTAAATTCTATGCTGATTTTTGTTTATGCATATATATACTGTTTAAGAAAACAAAATTTTTAATTATATTGGTGTCAAATGTTTTAGGAATTATACTATTTAGTACCATTGTTGCTATAGCACTGACTCATACTCCATCCGTCTCATTTATATAGACTAAATTTCCTTATTTTCTTGTTTCAATTATATAATTGTTTCTTTATTGAGAATATTTTGTTTTATTCATTTACTAATATACTCTTATTTAATTTGCTTAGTTATAACCATTTTACTACTAGTTGTTAATAATTAATTAAGAGTAAACTATAAATGTTTTTCGTAAAAATTACTTTTTTAATAACATGAAATAATATTTTTTAATCCATGTGAGAAACAAAATCAGTATATATATAAATGGGAGGGAGGGAGTGAGTAATTGATGTATCACCTTAAAAGTAGATAAATGAGTCACAATTAAAACATTCTATTATTTGCATGGCATGAAACTAGTACCAATGTTGCTATAGCACTGACTCATACTCAATCCGTCTCATTTATATAGACTAACTTCCCTTATTTTCTTGTCTCAATTATATAATTTTGTTTCTTTATTGATAATATTTTATTTTGTTCATTTACTAATATACCCTTATTTAATTTGCTTAGTTATAACCATTTTACTACTAGTTGTTGATAATTAATTAAGAGTAAACTATAAATGTTTTTTGTAAAAATTACTTTTTTAATAACATGAAATAATATTTTTTTAATCCATGTGAAAAACAAAATCAGTATATATAAATGAGATGGAATGAGTGAGTAATTGATGTATCACCTTAAAAGCAGATAAATGAGTCACAATTAAGATATTCTATTATTTGCATGGCATGAAAGTTGTTGTTATCGCATCAGTGGTCCTAAATAGTATTGCTCATATTTCATTAGGTTAAACAAAATGAGTCGGGCCAACGAATGATAACATGAACTTGAAAACTGTATAATGTGAACACTTTTGATGATATCTGATTGAAAATAATTGTGACAATGGTTATTTGTTAAGGATATATAGTCTCCCCAGCCATAAATTAGAGTTTCAAGGTGCATTTTGGTAAGTGGGATGGCTGAGTCCGTCCATTGCCTAAGGAAAGATGATGAATATGTTAAAATACACATTAGTGAGGGGCTTGGGGACGTAGGAAATGTTGTTATAAATGCTAGTAGAATTGAATGTAATTCTGTACATGAAGATAAATTTGACGAGGGTTTGAAGTGTTGGGTCTAAATTGCATCGTGACCTTATAGGGCTCGGGTTGTGGGTTTAGGGGTGATGGGTTTCGAGAGCATTGATGGTGGTGATCGTTAAAAGGGAGAGCGAGGCAACAGGGTTGAGTAGGGAGGAAATTTTGCACAAGATTTTACCGAGTTAATGGTACTAGAGCACATGAAGGAGTCTTGATCCCTCCCAAAGCTTTTAACACTGCTGTCTACAAAATAAAATTTTGAAAACTTGTACAAATACATATTGCACGCACTGAAATGTGCTTAAGATTCCGAATGCAAACAAAAGAGACAAAGAAAAGCACTTCAACTAATATATGGTTAAGACAGAGATGTAATTCATTGGAACACTTCAAATTAAATATAAAACGTATAGAAATACGTAATTGGAGAGACTTAGGACATAAGCATTCCTCAATCCTTGCGAAAAAGGCAGATTATCGTCATCATCTTCAAGGTCACAAGACCTTTGAGGTTTATGCTAATCCTCATCTCCATCGACCTAGTATCTCGAGGCAGATGAGATGGGTCTGCTTGATCCCTTACCATTTCCTCCCTCTTGTAGCGCCTATTTCTAGGTGGAACAGTTCGTGGAGCATGTCCTTGCCTCTTCTCTTGTTGTCTCGCTATGGGAGTGGTGGTTGAGGCCTATTCCTAGGCAATGGAGGTGGCTGGGATGGCTTGTGTCTAAGTCCCACCGAACTGATTCGGTCAAACACACTAACAGACCTTTGAGACATATGCTCTGGCTCATATTTTGGGGAGAAATTATCTTCCATGTCCACATGAGTCTCGATAGGTCGGCCAGATCCATAGTTTGAAGAAATATCCAATCCCACCTCCATTTCAATGGGGCTATCTTCCCTAGCGTGTCGGGGGATGAGATTCTCTAACTTTGGACTTCATCCTCGTGTGGATAGTATGCTTGAGGTGCGTAAGGAGGAATTGGTTGACCCCCTTGGCCTTGCATTTGCTTGAGAAGTTCTTGCATGGCCATGTTTTGGTGGGTGATATTTCTCATGTTAGCAGCCATCATTGCTATCTCTCGGGTTAGTTGGGCAGCCACCCTCATTCCACTGCGCCTATGATGGTGGTGGGTTCGGGGACGACATGCTTGAGTTGCTGCTTGTAGGATCCCTTCCTCAAGGTTCTATCACCCTTCTAAGAGGAACATCTTGGTCTGAACTCATTTTCTCTAAGTTGTATCCTTAAATTTTTTAAACTTCGGCGCTTCCACTTGTTCTTTACTCAAGAATAAATCATTATTCAAGTGGGATGCCCAACAACTTTCCGGTAAGCTTTTTCACGAGAATGTTCGTGGTTGTAGTGGTATTTCCCATAAACGACGTTAATTTGTTGAACTCGTTTTTGTATTGTTGACGTGGACAACATATACCGGGCTCACTCGCGTCCACGCAAGCTAATTCTAACATACTACTAGTTGACAATGTTTTGGATTTGGATAGGGGAGAAGCTTTATAACGCGAGACTAAAATAACTAGGCACCGATAATGTTTATAAAATGGGATTGCATAATAAAGAACAATCAACAATCCATAAACTAAAATTTAGAATCACACATTCAACTTTTGCTACACATATGAAAAGATTCCATTCAAGATAAGAAACCTCATAGCTTTGAATTAATATAGTTGCATTACCCTCAAATGATACAAGAAGTGGGATATTTATATTGTTTACACGTGAAATGGTGCCCATTGGATGAAGGGACACGTGGTTTCATCTCCTGAACTGAAACATCTTATCATAGGTCTACAACCTTTGTTGACAAGACTTCGATATATTACTCATCAAAAAGGTTACATCAATTATTCGAATAGAATTTTATCAATTGGAGATCTTCAAAGGAGGTGGGTCATCCCTTGTCATGGTAGAGCTTCATATTTAGCTTCATTGAGCACCACCACTGCGTCTAGAGGGCTTCGATAGGTCCATTGCACTCTAATGGGATGCCACGTAAGCTTCATATAGGAGTCTTGGTGGCGAGGTATAACAAGTATTATTTTTTAAATTAAGGGAATTGTTAAAGAATCTGAGTAGTAGTTATTTTTCATTAACGAATGGTATAATTTTGATATCAATTTAACATGATTTTCTAGAAAATATTAATTACAAAAATTCAATTAGTGATTTTGCTTCCAAAAATGAGAGAATTAAGTATTTTCACAAGGTTTACTACATTCTCAAGGTTTAAATACAATATTGCTTGAGGTAGTTTCCGATTTTTGTATGACAAGTTTGATCGTATGGAATTCGGCAAAGATGTGGATGGTTTGAATGATACTTTTTTATATAAAAATTTTGAGTTTTAGGAAGGTTTGAAGATGCTTTCAAGCATAAATCCAGTGGTTTACTTGTACTTTTTCTTTCAAGATATGTGAAATTAATAAACATTGAAATGTTATATTTTTTTAGGTAGTAGTTTTATATTCAATGAGTTGATATATATATATATAATGATCAATTTATATTTCTATAATTGAATAATTAAATAAAAAAAAATTATCTTCTCCAAACCTCACCCCACCCCTCCCCTCCCTACCCTCACCATGAAACTTGATCAAAATCAACCTCATCTTATAACCATAGATCAGCACTAATCGATAGAGCCTAAGTTTATAGCCATTTAACTGCACTAAGTGCATCGTCGTGGCTCCCGGGAGGCGGTGCTTCAACTTCAGACGATAGTCGTTCTAGATAACCACCGAGGGTAGCATTGAAGAGAGTCGGAGACAGCGGTTGTTATAGGTTGGCGACCAATCCAAAACTCACTGCCACTTACTTCGCCATAAATGGCTTCGCCACCCAAATAAATTGCACTCTACTCCGATCAAGCCTATTTGTCAATGCCTTATTCTTGAGCACCTTTTAAATCCCAAAGCACCCCCTAAGAATGTAGTGAGGAATGAGAAGCATGCAAAGCAGCTTTACCAATTAGATTTGATTTTTTTTTCCTAGATTTTCGATTTTTGGGGTTGCTGTTGGATGAAGAGTAAATAGATCTACTTCCCAAATTAGATTTGAAGCTTTTTGAGGTTGCTACTGGATAATGAGTAAGAAAAGTAGAATTCTTTGATTGAGGGAGGGCAAGTGGGGTTTTGGGGAAAAATTTGATTGAGGGTGGTGTTGACGAAGGGCATTTGAGGTTTTGAGCAAGCAAAGCAAAAGTAGCGGTGATTGTTAGTGGTAAGAATTCACTGAGTTTTAGTTTTTTGATTTTGGAATTGTATTTGGAGGTGGGGGTGGGTGGTTTGGAAAAGAAGAATTTTTTTTTTTAAATTTAATTATAGAAATATAAATTGACCATTTTACCCCTCATTTAATTTGTCAATTTGAGTCAAAATCCCAATTTCAGTGTTGACAAATAGGATTTTGGATGGAATCTGTCCAATGGACTCCGGCTGCTATTAAAGTAAAAGATTTGGGATTACGACCGCAAAAATAAAAGGTTAAGGTGTATTCTATAACAAAATTAAAGGTTTGGTACCTCCGCTGCAATTTTCCTGGAGAAAATTTTGAAAGTTCCTCTCAAGCGAAGGCAGAGCCCGCTCTAGCGAGCCTTCTCCTGTTAAATTCTGCACCTCTAATTTTTCCATCACACAAGCAAAGAACACCATTGCTTGAGCGTGGACACTACTACATCTTTTGTACGTTTTATACATTTTTCGAACATCTTCCAACTATTTTACACCTTCAATCTTCAAGCATCATCTTTTTACTCCAACTCGTCCATTTTTTACTCCTTGAACATCAAAGTATCTTCAAGTTGGGTTTTTGTCCTACAAAACAAAAAAGAAACCAAAATTCAATAGAAATCAACTTGAAAACACTTGAAACATTAACAAAAAGACATCGTTGAGAAGTTAAGACAAGTATATAAATTATACTTATTAGTCTGTCTAAGTATTCTTAATTCTCATGATGCGATAACATCTCTTAGTTAATGAAACTCGATAAATGAAAGGTTCATGAACTATGGTATGGAGACTAACAAATTGAATAAGATTTTATAACCTCGTGGTGAAGTGAACAATTCATGCTTTTATATTTAGCTTTGGATTGCGAATAATTTTAGTATTTCACGTATGCAACTTCTTATTCGTGAAATTCCGCAAGTGTATAGATCGTGATAAGTAATAAAGTGAATTTATCAAGTCCGAATATCGTCCCACAAATACTATTATCTACTATAAATTTTTAAATTAACATAACTTCAATTTAAATTAAAATCGTAACTAATGATCAAATCGGGTTTTGTTTTCTAAGCGAAATTCTAATAAATAAAATAACAAACCATTAAATAAAATAGCAAACTCAAATTAAAAACTGGATATAAGATTATGTGATGAGGTAGTTAGGATTTCTGATTTCACTTAGGTTATTTATCATACATTTAATTTCAATTTTTCACTCATTTTTCATACGTGACAACGATCAAATTAACCTTATGGAGTTAGCGATCTCTCTCGAGCAACACTAATCCTATTCATATGCCCGAACTTATTATATCTCTATATAAATTCACACATATATGAACGCATTTATCTATAGAAATTCAACAAAGATCACATAGCTTATAATTATCGTTCGATCACTTATAATGTCAATGTTAATTATTGCACGAGCTAGAATTATACATCACCTCACGGTCTCAATATTATTCATACATCAATTAATTGTTGCGCAAATAATTAAA
>CAIGRP010104493.1:0-26363 GCA_903798385.1 Fraxinus cuspidata | reverse complement strand
CTTATATATGCGAATGTTTTCATGGGTATTGTACTTTCGGAGAAGTCAATATACGAAAAACAAATTTTAATTCAAATATTTTGGGATTTAATAGTTAAATATTGGTAGAGTGAGATTTAGTATGACGATTTTGGACTCATTGAGTAAATTGTAATTAATTAGGAGTCTTTGAATTAAGAGAAAAAAATTATTTTTGGATAAAATCATATCGGGTTCCAATTAAAAGAATATAAGATTAAATAAAAATTAAAAGAATTTGAAATATAATCTAAACCCCGTTTTCCTCTTTTTAGTCTAGCTATTTGATTGGGATAAATGTTAATTGAAATTTTAATTTAATTTTGATAATGGTAATCTTTCTGTGATCTGGATATAATTTAATTGTAATTTTAATTTGATAAAGTTTAATAGTAATCATAATTATATTATTTAAAATCAATTATTATCCAACATCCTTGTATTACACAGTTTTCAATTCTAGTTGCATACAAACTCAATTGAGAATTTCAATTATAAATACTGTAAGGATTCTCACGGAAAATAAAAAGTGACATGGTTGAGAGAGAAAACGAGAGGAAAAAATATAGAAAAATAATTTTTTACGTGCAATATTTTATTATTTTCAATTTTTCAAATTAAGGTAAAATACTTTTGTGCAAGTGATTCTGATTACGCTCAAGGAATAACGCACTGATTGTAGCACAACTTTGGGGTGTCGATTCCATAAGGAGATAGTTTAAATATTTAAAGGATACAAGAGGTGAATGAATATGTGAAAAAAAATTATTTGCTTGAGTGAAGATAAAATCATAGTTTAAAATAGTGAAACGTCGGAATCACTCAATCAGATTAGGTCATTCAACATGAATGGTTTATTCTTATAACTCAATTAGATATGCTTAATCTAGTTTCTCTAATTGATATAAATGTCAATAAAATCAGTTTAATTCAATTGTAATTCTTATTATTAACTCTCCTGCCATAGCATTCATACTTTCGCTTACTAGAATAAAATTCAAAAACAACCTTATACTTGAAGCATAAAGCAGTAATAAATCACACAAGTAAATATAGATTAAAACTTAAACGAGAATTTCAATAGAGAAATCGTAACTGAATCTATGATTAATTTAATAAAAACTTAGTCAAACTCAAAATACTTTTATGAAAAGAAGATCTAAACCATAGAATTATTTGAAATGAAAATCAAAGTTTATAAATCAAATAAAGTTAAAACCACAGAATCCAACTGAGTTCCTTCCTAGCTTCACCAAGATGTTTAGTTCTTCATGGAATTGTTGGTCATCTCCTCTTGTGTTTTCCTCTTCGATTGTGTATCAAGAAGTGTCATTTTTTGTTATCTTCTCGTGCCTTTAAAGCCCCCAAGAAGATTATAATTTGAATGGGCCAGAAAATAGTCAAAAAAGTTGAAAATTCTCCTTTTTCCATGATCGCCGCTAACAGTCTATTGTTCTGGGCAGAGTTCCGACACTTAAATCCATTCTTCATTTGGATAAAAACTTTAAATTAAACACATGAATCGAATTAGAAATTATCTTAAGTAACCAACTTAATCATTGAAGGGACGTCGATGACATACATTGATACATTTTGTTTCAAGTTCTGGAAGTTATACTCGTGCTCAAGCTTTGTTATCATGCTCATATTTTCATGTGCAATTTTTAGTAGCATCAATTGTGAAAAATGAAAAATCACCACACAATTCTGCAGCAGGATGCTCAAGGGAGTTAAGCATATAATTGAAGATTCAGGGAGTTGCGGAGAAAGGAAAGGGGCACAAAGAAATAGTGATGCAATGACACAAAGGACAAGAAGAGAAAAGCTGAACAAAATAAAATTGTCAATCTGTAAAATCGATTCAAATTGGGGATTCGAAACAATTGGTTTTGATTCACGTGGACTTAATGAAGACTCAATTTGAATCGGATCAAATGACTTAGATATTGTTGAATTTATATTTTGATAAAAAAATCGTTTGAAATTGAGCCAAACTGGTTATACAAAATAAAAATAAAAATCCACTTAGTTTAAAGAATTTGATTCCAAGGATTTGGGCTATTAGATTATATTGAATTAATGTAGTTGAATTTTGGTAACAATCGTACTACATAGACATAATGGTTGGTATAATCATTGACATAATAATATTGGATTATTTAAAACACGATCAATTTTTTCAACTCATCATATCTTGCTAACACTTATTATGTCAATCATTATGTCACACCTATCGGGCAAAGTAGCATCATTCCTTTGTTAATGGCTATGGGCAAAATATTGTTTGTTTGGCCTCAATTTTCTTAAAATTCATTTTGTCCTAAATTTATTTTTAATCATACATTTTATATGAACCACAATTTTTAAAAACTTTTTAACCACATATTTTACCAAATTTTATCAAAATCTACGAAGACCCTAATAATACGTTCACCAAATTTTATCAAAATCTACTGAAATTATAATTTTTTTATCAAAACCAAGCAAAGTCTATGTTATTATTATAGCTTTAAGCTTGTATTAATAATAATGTACAGTAACATTTATGTCGAGAACTTACATTTAATGCATTGTATTGAGATCTTAAACAAAAAAATTTGTTTTACCTCATTCGAAATATATTATTTTAAGTCGCTAAGTAAACATTGGTGCGAAAATCAACTCGAATCGCAAAAAATGGTTTTGATTTGTTTTTGTGTGGTTTGAAAAATTTGAAACCATTGTAAATGATTTGACTAGATAATAGGTAAAAAAAATTGATTAAATTGAAGAATATGATCGCATTACAAAAAATGTAATGACAAGAAAATTGCATTTTAAGATATAAATTTTAAAAAGATATTTTAAATAAATAATAATAATATTTTTAACCATAAGTTCATAATTTATATTAAAATTTTGTCAAATAACCCATGTTCACTTTAATAGCTTACCCAATCGTTCTTGAATAATGTTACTTGTATATAAGAAGTTACATAATGATTTAGATATACAGACGATATGTCAAAAAAAGAGTGTGAAATCTTTTTTTTTTTATTTGATTGAAGAAATTCTGATCTAATCTTATATTTCACCGCATTATATGTATGTGTATTATTATTTATATGTAGTTCAATCAATGCACCTAAACAAATTCGTCAAGCCAAAACACAATCCATAAGGCTATATAAGAGCTACAAGTATATCAAGTTTGACATTAAATTTGAATTATATGTGTTGACAACTTTTTATATATTAATTGTGACATTTTTTTTTTCAATCAATAGCCAAATTGAAAAAGGGTGTACAAGAGTTAATTGTTCTAATGGTCGCTCAATTTATATACATATCTTCAATTGATCAATAAAGTTTAGATTGTTGAGTTTTGACCATGGAACTTTGGAAAACGACGTTGGGCGTTACTCACTGGTATATTTTAAAATTTCTAACGAAATTGGTGACGTGGCTGACGGAATGTGCACATGACGCTCTTCACGCCGTCAAACTTTAAACTTGTCGAATTTTGACCACTAAATTTTGAAAAAGTCTTTGATTTCTCACTAAATTTTGAAAGACGTCTTCTATTATTCATTGGACTTTGAAGAGTTCGAATTTTGGCTACTAAACTTTGAGATGGTCGAATTTTTGGCCAATAAACTTTAAATAATGTCGTCTATTCCTCACAATAGATTTGGATTTAATTAAAATTCGTTGTTAAAATTTGAATTTAATTTAATTCTAATTGTTGTGTATTTCGTTGTAAATTCAAATATTAAAATTTAGATTTAATTTAATTTTAATGACAAATTTATTTTATATTTCGTTGCAAAATTCAAATATTATGATACACAGAGCTTGCAAAGCTGTGCAAAGAAAGTGACTACTAATTGCAATGAAATACATAATAAAATTGTTATTAAAATTAAATTAAATTAAATTTATTTTTAATATTTGAATTTATAATGAAATACACAGTAAACTCCCGTTTGATCGGGATTAATATCAAATTTTTAGCAGATTTTAATAAAATTTGATTAAATGTGTCTTTGAAAAGTTGTGGATTCCATAAATATATGGTTGAAATTAATTGTTGATTTTGAGTTTAGTAAAAATCTAGATTTTAATTCTTACCAAACAAGGACTAAACTTGTTGTTAGAATTAAATTAAATTCAAAACTTAATAACAAATTTTAATTAAATCCAAATTTGTTGTGAGTAATAGAAGACTTTTTCAAAGTTTAGTGGTCAAAGTTCAATCATTTCAAAGTTCTGTTAGCAATACAAGAAATTTTTTAAAGTTTAGTGAGCAACTGAAGGCTCTTTGAAAATTTAGTGGCCAAAATTCGACTATCTCAAAGTTTAGTGGTCAAAATTCGACCATCTCAAAATTTAACGATCAAAATTCATCCATCTTAAAGTTCGATGAATAATAGAAGATGTTCTTCAAAGTTTAGTGAGAGATTGGAAACATTTCGCAAAGTTTAGTGACCAAAATTTGACAATCTCAAAGTTTAATAGCATGACGGGGCGCCACATATTCATTCCTTCGGCCACATCATTAATTCTGTTAGAAGTTTTAAACGAGAGTTATATTAATGAGTAACATCTAACGTTTTTCAAAGTTTAGTGGGGTATATTCAATCGAGACTTTTAATGATTTGTTAAGTGTTAAAAAATTTTGGAGTATTCAATGTAAACTTTTGAAAACTCTTTAAAAGTATTGGTGTATTCAATAGAGAACTTTATAAACTTTTAAAAAGTCTCTAGAAATCACGATGTATTCAATTAAAACTTTTAAAAATCTCTATAAATTTTGGGATGTTCAAATTTTTATGTTTCATAATACTAACTTTTAAGCATAAAGTACTAAAATAAAATCTCAAAATTTATTTCTCATTATTCACAAGATTTTGGGAGACTTAAAAAAAAAAATATTATTATGTATTTTTTCAATATTTTCTTCAATTTTCCCTTCTACGAACATTAGATTAATTTTTTTTATCAATTATATTAGTTTCTATTTTTCATTTTCTCTCTGTTATTATTTATTTCTATTTTCACGTAAGAATTAAATTTTATTCTTATAACTTTTTTTTCCATTTTCATTCATTTTTTTGAAAAATATCTATTTTTAATTAAATTATAAAATTTCTTATAAACTAATTTATAATTAAATTTAAATATATATATTTTTAATTTATTCTTTAAAGGTATCTTATATTAATAATACTGAATATTTATTTTATTTTTTATATGCGTAATTATTATTATTATTTAATTAAAATCTTAGATTTTTATCCTTTTAAAATATTTTTTTATTATATGGGGGAAAAGAAAGGAGAAGGGAAATTGTAAGAACCATCACATCGAATGTGATAATTTCACAATATTGTACTAGATTCACATAAATTTTATCTCAAATCAAAGTTTTCAAATGTCTAACAATTTTAAAATGAAAGTATATAAAATTTACAAAAGACGTCCACTAATTCTATATAAACCTCTAGCCATATCAACGAGCCGAGCAAAAACTCGGCCAAGAAAATAAGGCTCGGCCAAGCTTTCGACTCGAGCCGGGCCCGAGCCGAGTTGGCTCGTAATATTTTTTTTAAAAATCGTTATAAATCTATAATTTTTTATAATGTATTTAAAATTTGTGCAATTTATACGTTTTATAAATAATAACTAAATATTAATATATAAAAAAATACATTTAACTTAAAAAATTTAAATTTTTTATTTTATATATTATTTAGTCACGGGCCGGTGAGCTCGAGCCGGGCCCGACTCTCTGCTCGAGCTCGGGCCCGGCTCGAGCTTTTTTGGAGCTTAGCTTGAGCTGTTCGAACCGACGAATTTTTTTGCCATCCCGGTAAACCTAAAAAAAAATCCACAAAATTCACAAAATTCACTTCTTTAAAAAAATGTATATCAGGGCCTCCAAAATTCTCAATTGAATATACATCAAAATTCGACGTCTCAAATTTCTGTGGGCAACCGAAGCAGTAACCATTGACTCGGTGTACAACTACCTTAATTCTTCTTTTTGCCGTTCCCGACCTATATCCACTGTTTCAGTAGAATAATAAAGAGAGATGTCATCATCAATGGAATCTGACCCGCAACTCCCCAATGGCAACTCCACCGCCGGCGTCGTTGCTCCTGCCGCAGGGTTCGGAGCTGCCACCACCACAATTCCATCGTCAAAGATTTCCCAACTGGCAGAGTCCTTGAAACTGGAACATCAGTTCCTCCGGGTTCCCTTCGAGCACTACAAGAAGACGATCCGCGCCAACCATCGTGTCGTCGAGAAAGAGGTATCAGCCGTCATCTCCGGTGTATCTGAGGCTGCGGATTCCGATCTCTCCCTGGACGACGCTGTTCTCCAACTCAATTCTCTTGTATCCAGATTACAGGGCCTCAAAAGGAAGGTATTATATTCTCTGTTACGTGTATGTGTAATCCACAAATTGCTCTCTCATTTCCATATTCTTATTGGGTTTTTGGTTATACGGGCGAGTTAATTTAATCAATGCCACTGTTATAGCTTACAACTTGCTCATCAAAAATCAAAAGGTTATTCTTTGGTCACTGAATAATCATCGAAATTCAAAAGGTTCCTCATGCCCACCCAAATTTGAATAAATTTATCCATTAATCACCCATATCATTTTCATAACTTTGTTCAAATTTAGATGAGCAAGAGTAAATTTTTCAATTTCAGTGAAGAAGCAGTAACTTATAGCAAAGTTGAGTGAGGAACGGGTAACTTTTTAAAATCGACGAGCAAGTAGTAACCTTAGCAAAGGTCAGTGGCCATTGATTAAATTAACTCCTTTCTGGGCAAGGAAAGAATAGAAAAGTCAAATTAATGTTCAATTGTTAAGATAACAAGTCAAAGGAAAGGTATAATAAAGAAAAGAAAAATTCTCAAACGTCCACATTCTTATTGGTTTTGGCTTTTTGTTTCTGTGCAAGAAAAGAATAATATCAAGAGAAAATCGTGTTCAATTTTTAGATATCAAGAGTGGCTTTCTTTACTAAAAAGACATTCAATGGAAAAAGGATAAGGTTTCAACGTAGGCTTATGCCTTGAATGTGAAATTGATTTGACAAAAGCAAAATTTTGTAAAGAAGGTTCAGCAGAACGGAACTTCTTTTGTTCATTTAATTTTTTTCGCATTAACTTGTTTTGAGTTTTTAGATACTGATAGGATATGTGGAGATATGAATGTTATAACTTGGGTAATTTAAGATATCCATACTTAGAAGTGCTAAAATAAAATTAGCTATCTTTCTACTACGCCCCTGTTTGGACGGCATTGTTCTTTCATTTGTAGAAAAATTTGTACCGTTGAAGGGCCCCACTTGGCCCCTTTTGTTGACTTGCATCTCACACTTTGTGGGAAATCGGAGCTCCAACGGTACAATTTATTATTTTCATTCTTGGAATAATGCTGTCCAAACAGGGGCTACATTAAAGATTAGAGTAAATAATCTGCATGTAAAACATAATCATCTATATAATTTACACATCACAATGATTGCAAATTCTTCCCAAAATTTAAGTTTATTTACTTATAGAATCCGCAGATGCTGATATTTTGTCAGAGTGGAATAGTACCCGCTTGAAGCGGATACTGGTGGATTACATGTTGCGCATGTCATACTACGAAACTGCTGCAAAGCTTGCAGAGAGCAGCAATATTCAGGTGATTCTGTAGGCAATATTATCGTTTTCTTTCTGAATGATGGTCTAGTCATTTTGTGGCTTTGTTATGCATTTTTCCCCAATCAAGAAATGAATTATGTATCTCATCTTTCACCTACCAACCTTAAATTTGACTGAATTTATTGTTTATTTCTTGATTTGCGGATATGACTAGCATGTTGTTGTTGCTTGGAAGTATGTCTGTCATTTAATAGTCCTAGCACCCTGGCCCTTCTTCTTTGAACACCGGTTTGAACTTAGATAAATAACTAACATGCAACTTATGAATTTTGTCGAATTGCTATCCTTAATTGACCTCATATTACTGTTACCCCAAAAGACTGGCATCATGGTCTTTGATCTATCTATTCCAGGATCTTGTTGATATAGAGGTTTTTCATGAAGCGAAAAAGGTTATTGTTGCTCTTCAAGAGAAGGAGGTGGCCCCAGCTTTGACCTGGTGTGCTGACAACAAATCCAGACTGAAGAAGTCGAAGGTTTCTTTCTCTTTCTTCTCTTGGCCCTAGCTCACTATAAGTTAACTTGACAGTTCTTTGCTACTTTTTTCCTTTTCTCAGTGTAACATCAGAGCAGAGATCTCGTATAATATTCATAATATCATAAACTAGATTGTGAAGTTGTGAAAAGTGTGACCATTGTTGGAGTGTTTCTACTATTTCAAGGTCAATGATTTCTCGAAAAGGTTTTATTAACTTCACGGGTAACTTAAGATTTCAAACCCAAAGTAATAAAAAAGATATACTATCCATTGGTAATGTTTGTCTTTTTGTCTTTTTCTTTTAGTAAAACATCAACACAGCCTCAGTGAGTTTTCGGGCTCCATCAAGGAATGCTGATAAGGGGTTAGGATACCCGATCGTATATAAAATCAAACTCACGAGAACAAATGGAAGGTAGGCATAAACCAAACCTTGCAAAAGCAGAACAATGCACATGTACACGTATAAAATAAATGGAAATGCACTACTTCCTAAATAAAGAAAGCAAGCGAAAAGCAGACTAATGTCCTCTAATACTAGGAAGTCCATATCGATCAATTTGTATAAAGACACGAAGTTGCTGTGGTAGTTCCAGCGGACCATACTATTGATAATGGCGCTGGTCCCAACCCTCGGATGCAAGTGAATCAGCTACCCGATTCCCTTCTTGGTAATTGTGAGAAACAATATGACGGTCAAATGAGAGAATGTGTTTGGCCTGTCTGAGAGTGATCTGAATAGTCCATGTTCCACCATCCTTAGTGACGCTATGAACAACCAAAGACGAGTGAGCTTCCACCCATATGTCAATAATCTAAGTCAATGAGCAAGTAAAATCCTATTCAAAATAGCCCGTAACTTAGCCTCTGGAACAAGGCATCCTCTATATGATCACAGTCAAATGTTTGTTTTATTTAAGTGGAAAATTGTTTTTACTTGGCTATGAAGCCAGGTATTAACGCTTGCGCAATAGATTATAGAATGTGTTTCTTGCAGGTCACTTAGATGTTAACGAATTCAAACGTTAGATGTTGTGATGTTAAATTTTAGTGATATCTAAAAGTTTGCATACAACTGTACAAGGAAAGGTAAAGGAAGTGCTATTCCAACTAATGCCCAAATTTTTCTCAACTTTATTACTGGTTGAATGAGTGAAAAGCATTTCTATTTAAAAATTTCTACCAATATTATCTTGCAGAAAAAGTCACTTCTCCATGAAGGCATTTATAAGCTGAGTATGGGCATTATGATGCATAAAGACGTCGTAATTATATTAAGAAATGAGTCCACTTTTCATTAGCAACGTAGGGAGATTTAGAAAAAGCTTGTCAGGAATCCACCCAAGCACTATTCATTTGGGGTTTTCGAAGTATCCTTATGAATTAATTTCACCTCATGTTCAGGTGATGCTTTGCATCATGCTCCCATTCTTGGAGAATTGAACACGAGACACAATACCAACTGATGTAGGGAAATGCAACTACTTTTCTCAAAAGTTATAGTTAGTAGGAGAGGCGCAATCAAAACCTTATCACCAAAGATAAGGACCATGAATCCACCCCAAGCACTATTTGTTTGGGCTTTTACTTCGAAGTATCGCTTATGGAATAGGCCTCACCCTCAAGTTCAAGTCATGCTCCTCATCAGTTGCTAAAGGCCATCTTTGCCATACTCAGTGTTATAAAATGAAATAACGTCTAATTTTTGAAACTTTATTTGCTAGTTACATGCCGGAGGGAGCATCTGAAGATTTTTGGATGCTGACTTTAGTGTGCAATGGTTCATATCTAGATGCTCATGTGCCATATGTGGGTTTACTGTTAGAGAATCGGTTATGCTTTGATAAGCTCCAAGTAAAGTGTTTGCCATTGCTTTATAGGTAGTAAGAGCTTATGAGGAATTTTTAATGTTAATGAGTTGCTCACTTAATTACCAACTCAAGTTGAACTGCCTCTTACTATATACTGTCGTTGATGACCTATAATGTCCGTTTGATTGCAAGGGTGGAAAATGATGGAAAGACAATGAATTCCAAAGAAAATAATTGTCTAGAACTTGTTTTTCAGGGAATTGTTAATTAAGTGTGTTTGGTTGATTCCACCCGAAAATTTTTAAAATTTTGGATCTTTTTGTGTTCGTTTGGCTTTGTTTTACATGAAAATTGTCCATGAAAGTGATAATTTTTTCCACAATTGGTTATAAAATTTGTTTCCATTGCCAAAAAGTAAAAAAAAAAAAATATTAAAATTTGTTCCAATTACAAAAAAAANTTTTACATGAAAATTGTCCATGAAAGTGATAATTTTTTCCACAATTGGTTATAAAATTTGTTTCCATTGCCAAAAAGTAAAAAAAAAAAAAAATTAAAATTTGTTCCAATTACAAAAAAAAAAAAAAAAAGGCTGGAATTCTATTTTCCCACCAAAATGGTGGGAAAAGGAATTCAACAAAAACCAAGAAATAATGGCGCGTGAGGTAGAGAGAGGAAAACATTTTGCCTAGAAAATTAAACCTATCAAACATGTTAAAAAGTGTTAAATGGAATTCATTTTCCATTTTCCTTGGAAAATTAGGCTTATCAAACGGGGCGTAAGTGCCCTTCTCCAAAACTACATTACCATCAATTGAACTTTAGTGTGCAATGGTTCATATCTAGACGCTCATGTGCCATATGTGGGTTTACTGTTAGAGAATCGGTTATGCTTTGATATGCTCCAAGTAAAGTGTTTGCCACTGCTTTATAGGTAGTAAGAGCTAATGAGGAATTTTTAATGTTAATGAGTTACTCACTTAATTACTAACTCAAGTTGAACTGCCTCCTACTATTTACCGTTGTCGATGACCTATAAGTGTCCTTCTCCAAAACTACATTACCATCAATTGAATTGCTTAGCAGATCATGTTTCTGTTGAAGTGATTGCTAACTTCTTGACATGTGTATGTGCATATAAATCATTTTCAATATGAGAAAGTTTCTACCTTCGCTTGTTACCGATGGAGTACCATATGCCTCAAAAGGAAGCACATAAATATTTCCATTCAGTTAGTTAAAGTAGAGGAGCGGTATAAATTCATAAGATTTGAAATTGTCTGAGGATTCAGTTTTTAATATATGAGCATGGATTCATAATGGATGCAATAGAGAGAGAAGGGAGGTGGGGGAGAAGGAGACTGAAAGAGGAAGGGATATAATGCAGCATAAATATTTGGGAATATAGTGTTTGTACAGTGCCTTCTTGTGACAATTCGCGTCTTATATTCCTCATTTTATGTTTGTGCACACTGCATAGTGTTCTGTTAATAAATTTCTTCATTGGGAACAAGGTTTTGTTTGTTTCTTCTTGTTATTTAGTTAATGATTCCCTCCCCCAGGAAAGAACAATGATTTATTATTGTATTAAAAATATATTGGGGTTGTTTTTGCATTGGCTTATGTAAATATCAGGTTGTTTTGCTTTTGAATTATTTTGCATGAAAGTGCATAGTAATATAGTTTGTTGAGCTCGGCAAAACTAAATGATTAGAAGACATATCTTTCTCGAGGCATAATACTTAACAAATAATAAAAGCTTATTTAAATTTACACTTAATTTTTTGGGTGTATTATCTCAGTCTTGTGAGAAGTTTGTGAATCCATATTTCTAATTGTTATTATAGTTTTCTGTACAATGCATTTCAAACCAGTTTAAGAGCATGTTTGGGAAGTGATTATGATTTAATCACTTCTGATTAAACATACTTTTTATCCACACAGTTTTTAAGGACTCACAACCACTATCCACTTATTATACACATATTTTGTAGGACTCACAAATTTTAATAACTTAAATTTTAATTTAATCACTTCCCAAACATGCACTAATACTTGATGCTTTTACAGAGCAAATTTGAGTTCCAGTTGAGACTCCAAGAGTTCATAGAGTTGGTACGAGCAGAAAATAACCTGCGAGCTATAACATATGCCCAGAAGCATCTGGCACCTTGGGGAGCTACCCATATGAAAGAATTGCAGCGTGTACTGGCAACACTTGCTTTCAGAAGCAATACTGAATGTGCTAAATACAAGGTGAACACATTTCCTTACTGCCATCGACTTCCTTAATAATTTTCCGCTGCTTAATCAATTGTATTAACTACTTGTGTAATTATTACAACGTTTCATATTCTAACATCAATCCTTAACAACTTAATCTTGCACATTTGCTTATTGAAGAACGCGCTTGCAGTCACAAGAATACTGGTTTTGTGTGTAGTAGTCCTTACATGAGATACATTATGTTTCCATCCAAATGCTAAATGTAGTAAATGTGAAAAACATTATGCAGAGGGTCAATGACGAGAATAATTGGCATGATTTTCTAAGTGGCAAATGATTAAGACCGAAGGGATATTTTTGAAACTTGAAAGGATAATGTATTACTATAACTGATGTAATTGATATATAAAATTTATGGTGAAACCTAATACTTTCAAAGTCTCTGAATAGTTTAGTCGTTGAGATTTTGTTGAGCAATTCCTACGGTATAAATTGGCTTGAGACCATAATTTTGTATTAATATTAATGATACATGTCTCCACTCCTCTGTTAGAACTGATGATTTACCCAAAGGACACACTGATCTTTGTGATTATTTTCTTCCAGGTTTTATTTGAAGAAAAGCAATGGGATTACCTAGTCGACCAATTTAAGCAAGAGTTTTGCAGATTGTATGGCATGACTTTTGAGCCTTTGTTGAACATATATCTGCAAGCAGGCTTGTCAGCTCTAAAAACTCCGTATCCATACTTTGTGATCCTTCTCTATATACTCTTAGATATTTTAAAGTATTCCAATGATAAAAATCTGATGACAATTTGGCTATTATGGCTGCTGCTGCTATTTTGGTCAAAGATTCAGTTTTGAAAATAAGTGGATTCAAATAATTGGAGAGAGTTCAATCTTTTGCTACTAGTAACTGGCAGCGGTGTTATAAGCCAGTTCGCTCTCTTTTTTTTAAGAGCATATTTGGCAATTTAAAAAAGTTAAAACTTACAAGTGAGTAAGTTTTAAATTAAATAATTTTTATTGGTCAAAAACTTGAAATAAGTAAATTACTTATTTTGACAATAATAATGTGCATGTTGCGCTCTTCTGAAATATATGGATAATGGTTCCAGTATGCTTGATTCAGTAATTGCCATGTCTATCCTCGTCCAAGCTTTTACCTCGACACAATTCAGATTCTGTTTCGAAGATGATTGCACTAAGGAGGATCCTCTTTCACAGGAGAGCTTCCGCAAATTAGCACAGCCGCTACCGTATTCAAAGCAGCATCATTCGAAACTTGTTTGCTACATGAGTAAAGAACTAATGGATACCGAGAATCCACCACTTGTCTTGCCCAATGGCTATGTCTACAGCACTAAGGTCTTTACTGTTTCAAACGTTAGGCTTTTGCACGAGCATGTTTGTATACGCAGGCTCAAATTGTGTGGACATTCTAATCATGGTTTATATATGCAGGCTCTTGAAGACATGTCGAGGAAGAATAATGGTAAAATAACGTGCCCGAGAACTGGTTTGGTTTGCAACTATACAGATGTTATCAAAGCGTATATCTCGTAACTTCATCATTGGCTGCTAATTTCTGATTTTCGCTTTGTTGCCTACTTGTTTGTTGATTGTATATCTGCACACAGCCGTATGGAATTGCTCTTGCCTTTGGATATTTTCATGCCATGACTTGGCACCCAACATGTATATAAGCAAAACAGTTCATCTGGATTTGTAGTATTTGTAACAAAAAACTAATAATCATTGAAAGTGTTGATTTTTATTAACTGTGAAAAGAATAAGCTAATGTTTGGTTCAGCTAAAAATCTATTTAAAATTCGAAGTTAACTTTTCAATATTTTTCAAAATGGGTGTCGAAATTGAACATTTCCGACGATTTCGTCTTATATTGTAATCTTTTCTGGGTGTTTATATTCATTTCTTTTTCTTGTTGGCAACTGTACACTATTCTACTTCACATAATGTGTACATAACAAAGGGAGAAACAAAAAGAGAACGGGTCAAAACAATTACTCCTTGAGGCAAGAATCTTGGGATTCATAGCTTTCCCTCTATAAGCTATCATGCTCTATGATTTAATATAATTCATTTTTTTTTTTTTTGCCAAAAATCGCTTTTATTTAAATTATTATTTAGTAGGGTATATAAAAAAAATCTAATTGTGCTTTTGTTTGGGCTCCATTAAAATATGTTTTCAAGGAAAATATATTTAGGAATAGTGATTTTTTGCAGAAAGTGTAGTTAAAAAATAAAGAAAAGTTTTGGAATTACATGTAATATTATTTTATCAAAAAAATATGTAATTAAAAAGAGGAAATAGAAAAATACATTTCGGATATAATAGAGTCAAAATGGATTATATTAGTTACATTTTTTTAATCTGTATGAAAATAAAAGTAAGTCTATTTTTATGAGATAGGGAGAGTAATATGTAAGAGAAAATTTTGACTCGTAAAAGTTAAAACTGTCAAAACCTAATGCTCACGCTGGCACCCTCTTAATAGTTTGGGAGTTCGAGATGCACAGATTGAAAGTTCGGGGCCCTATTGTCTTCAAGATTGAAGGTTTGGGATCCTATTGTCAAAGGTTCCGGACCCAAGATAGAACTTTACCTTATTTTAAATTTTCTGGAATTTATTTCTCACGTTTCTCTTTTTACTGCGGTCAGAGTTTAGCTTGTCATCTTCCCCAATACAAAATCAAAACCCTAATCGATAACCCTCTTCAGTGCGACTGAGCCTAATTCCAATTGTTGATTTCTCTGCAAATCAAGACACGAAACTTGATTTCTTTCTTATCCGACTTATTTTGCTTTCAATCAATCAGGTAAAAAAAACCCCACATGTTTCTATTTGTTATATTATGATGCATGCAATTTTATTCGGTTGTTCATGGTTTAAGATGTTTCTTCACGCTTGGATCTTAATTCTTCTTTTACTGAAAAATTACTATCATATCTCAGTTTCTTAAAGTTTCGGGAAAGACAGTTCAATATTTTGGCGTCTCCACATTCCTCCGTGCTGTTGTAACTGTAAACTCGTCACTGGAACTGAAGTAACCATTGGTGTGGATTTTCAATACGCAGACTTGCAGTCATCGGTGAAGTAATCATTACATCATCCCATATTATCATACGATAGCTTTTGGACTCGAATGTGACAAATGGGTAGCCACGAAGCATTGAGTGTTGAACCATTTAAACGGTACTTTATTAAACAGCTCTTTGGTTGAAGCTTTCTTTTGATTTTGATTAGCGCTTTTATTTCCAAGTTATCTTGTATATTTAGTTGTTAATTGGAAACTTATATTTTGTTTCTAAAAAATTAAACAAAAAGATTGGTCAAACTTGCGGCTCGTGCTTTTTATGGCGATATAACTACAAAAGGTGATAAACTGCCCAAGACGGGAAGAAGTGACAATAGAGGAATTGCGGTGGTTGTTCTTGATGCTCTCACCAGGTAATTGTCCTTTTTATTCTAAAAACTTCTTTGGCAGTACTATTATATTATCAAGTAAAATTTTGATGTAATATGTATTTCTCTCTTTTTTTAGTTTTTCACTATTTGCTCGACTCTTGGAGGAACTAACATTAACTTTTGTATGTCTTTTTTTTTAATGATAGAAGGGATATTCTATGTTGTGTTACATAGTGAATGTATGTTTTATGTACAACAATAACAAATTAATCCCCTGTTTGGTTTAGCTAAAAAATATAATTAAAATTTAAGTCAAAATCAGCAATTAATTTAACCACATATTTCATGTGATCCATAGCTTTTCAACCGCACATTCCATCAATTTTTATTTAATATTTACTAAAATCTGATTCTTATCCAAACCAAACAATGGCTAAGCTTATTTCGAATAAACTTGGCCCGGGCTCACTATGCATAGATAGACATGTTATTTATTTGAAATTTCTCTATATGCTGATAGATAGACATATATTTTGTTTATTTCCATGATAGTTATAGTCAAATTACTTCAATCTAGTTATCTGTTTTATTTTTCATTTTTATGTATGGATGCTATGTGTGGAACGTGTTATTTATCCATATAACCTAGAAAGCTCTAAATTTATGTTCCATTTTAGACGTCAGTGGGTAAGGGAAGAAGATTTGGCTAAGGACTTGAAGCTACACTCAAAGCAACTTCGTCGGACTTTGAGATTCTTCGAAGAAGAAAAGCTGGTCACTAGGGATCACAGGAAGGAGGTTTGTTTTGAGGGTTCAGTGATATGGCACAAATCCTTTTTTTCCCTTTTTACATATTCCACTGGACATTTGTTTGGCTTTTGTTTGTCCTTAACTATCTTCCATTGTCCGCTAATCCTATTTTTAAAATTTTGATGATTTCCAAAGTTTTTTTGCTTTGCATATGCATTTTGAAATGTATTTTGTTACAGCCATCTGTTTTCAACGTGTTATGTCGTTTGGTAGACTTGATTTCTTGATTTAACCTTAAGGCTTGCATAAAATTATTCATGGAGGGTCCAAACATGATTTGAATTCCAAAACGACCCAAGGGGTAAAAAACACTAGAGGTCCCCCAACGTTGAGCAAAAATTCATTTTAGTCTGTCAACTGTTTTTTTGTTCCCATCTCATTACTAAAGTTTCAATTTTGTTTCAATTGGTCACTGCTGACGATATTGACACAAATTTAGCATCCTTTCCTCTTTGGTAAATGGGCTTCTTACATAGACTATAGACGTTAATTAGGGCTAGTTGTTCCAATTGTGCTATAATCACTTGTTTTGACTTGTAGAAGTTGCACTTATGCATCACGCCATATTGTTATAATAGCATTTTTTTTAATATTAAAACTTTTCAACCAATGTTGCCAACTAACAAAACACACAAGACAATCTGACTGCCATGTAGAAAAGGATGATAAATCTTGTGACAGAATCTTTATTTGTGACCAAATTGAGACTTCAGTGACGAGTTTGGAGCAAAACGTTTAGAGTGACTAAAAAGAACTTTGCTCAAATTTGTTTGACCTCCATTTTTTCTCCATACCTTAATGATGTTTGGCCGTCCAGTCCAGGTATGTTACTATTTGAGCCATGCAAATGTGAAATATCGCATTCCAAAATTGAATTTGGATCTGCTTTTTTGCAAACCTGAAATGTAATCCCATATATATGTTATATGTTACCCCACATTTTTGGTATGCTTTCAGATTTATACTTGTGCTAGCTGCACTTGCTACCCTTGAACAATAACAGCAAAAACACGGTTCCACTTGCTAACACAATGTACTATTAAATGTATGAAGTATATGTAATTTTTATTTAGTCTCATGAACATTTGCTATTAAATATTTTCTAAGGTATAAATAGAATTGAATTCACATTGTTTTCAAACTTATTTCTAAGAACAACCCAAAATTGATTCGTAAAAGGCCAGCTGTCTAGAGTCGGTAGTTCCGAGATTAATTTCTTTTAAAAGATTGCCAAGTTTTCACTTCGTTTTCTTAAAGTTCGTCAATTTTATTTACAAATTTCATGGTTTCGTGACAATCATTTTTGGTTTTTTTAGCTTATTTATATACATATATATATATATATATATTTATTTATTTATTTTATTTTTTTGCATTGAGGTATGTCTTCCTCTGTAGTTAACTTTGCCATTTGTTGTCTGTTGATATGATCGTAGACCGCAAAAGGTGCAAAAATATACAGTGCTGCTGTAGCTGCCACGGGGGATGGTCAACCTGGTGGAAGAGAAGGAGAAGAAAAACTTAAGATGCATACTCATTCATATTGTTGTCTAGATTATGCACAGGTTTGTAGCTCCACCCTCCCCCTGCTGGCTGTAAAAAAAAAACTTTATTTTAGATCCACAATGTCTACTGTGTGCACTACTTTATTACAAAAGAAAAATACCCCAGGTTCAAATGAATGAGGTTGAGCAAACCAAACTTCAATCCAACCTCAAGTTCCAGTTAATGCCTTGAACCCATGAATGATAGGTCACTGTTGATAAGATGAAACACTGCCTTTGGATAGAGTTTAAATAATTGAAATCAGTGAATTCAGCACTTTAGAAATCAATGAGTTGCTAAATTTACTTTATGGAGAAGCTAAGCTAGGCCATAAGAGTTTCTATGGTACACAGTTTTTCCTGAATCTTGACAGCCTCAGCTATTAGGAGCCTTGTCGAGTACCAGTGTAGCTCCTCAAGTCAGCTTTATGATTTTATTTTGAATTATAAAAGAAAAAATTCAAAACACCAGAGAGTGGGAGATAGAGAGTGGAAAGAAAGGTGAAAGACAAGACAAGACCAGAGAAATGAATGGCACAAGAGATGGAAGGCCAAATAGAATTCTAGCCAGTTGGCTATTAGATAATGGCTGCTAAGATTCAAAATGCTCTTTGGGGGTAATATTTGATCAACGTGCATTTTCCTGCGATTTCGCTTCAACTTGGATATCTATTCGGTGCAACTATAGATGAAATCTGGGGGCAGGATGGTATAAATAAGGAAAATCTAATATCGGTTACAGTGTTAAAGCATCCATATCAAATCATTTTGCATTGTGTAGTAGAGTAGTTGCCTTGGTTCATATACTAATTTAGAAGCTTAATTCATTTTTGAGCTCCATGATTTGAAATCCCTGATTTATGTTGCATTGGAAAATTCAGTTGAATACCTATTCTGTTAAAGGTTTTTCTATGTTAGTTGGCTTAGCATGGCTTATTGTTTACATTTCCTGAAATTGGTTGGGTATTGAATGTGATCATCTTGATGTCCTCTGGTTTTCAACAGTTCACATAGCCAGTTTCTTATTTTGTTATCATTATCTACGATTCTTAATGCTTTGCATACTGTTGATATTTGCTTGAAAGTTCTTAGATGAATGTAGATTCTCTATCACTCTTATGAATGAAATATGAAAGTAAAGAAATTATTTACAGATATATGATGTGGTAAGGTACAGACTACACCGCATGAAGAAAAAGCTAAAGGATGAACTAGAAAGCAAGAACACTGTTCAGGAGTACATATGTCCCAATTGCAGTAAAAGGTATCTGTTTTTGATATTGGCATGTCTTCTCTTCGAGTCCTCTTTTTGTTTATTTTAGAATTTATTGGAAATGAAAGTCCAGATACACTGCCCTGGATGCGCTTCGGTTGATTTCCCTGCATGACGAATACTTTCACTGTGAGAGTTGCGACGGTATACTCGTGGCTGAAGCTGACAAACTAGCTGCCCAAGAACTGGGAGATGGAGATGACAATGCTAGGAGACGGCGCCAGGAAAAGTTGAAAGATATGCTACAAAATATGGAGGTTTGTCCTCATTCTAGTTCATATTAGTTCCTGGATATGTTATACGTGTCAACCATCTTTTCTTATACTGAAAGGGAGATTTACTCTACCTTATTGTTTGTTGTCTAGATCAAAATTATGAGTGTGTTTAGTTTTCTCAGTAACTTTTCCTTTTTTCTTTCAATGGTGTGGGCTATGGTGTTTATTTAAATTATACTAGTATGAGAAAGAGCATTAAGTGGGAAACTGAGAAGCGAGTGTAGAAATATACACATGTAAGTACAGTGTGACTTGTCATGCTGCAGGCGCATAACACGAGCATCGGGGAATAAGCCTTGTAGTTTTCCTAAAAGGAGTCATTAGTTAATCTTTTCAATGACTGAAAGTCATGCAAATCTCGTCACGCCTTGGGCCTTTTCTTATGAAACACCCAAAAAATAAGGATGGAAAAAGTTTGTTCGAGAAACAAATGCAAACTAGAAGAGCATTTGATTGAAATGGCCTAGTTTATAGATGAAAGAACTCAAAGGTAACTGTGAAGAATTTGGGATCGAACAAGATGAGAAAAATTATATATCAATATTGTTAAGAGTCCACACTTAAAAATTTTGGAAAAGGGGCAATCTCTTTTTGGATACATTAGAAATTTCTACTAACCACAAACTAAGGGAATGACAACTTAGGTGGCCGAGACATCTTGCGTGGACCCAAAGGAGTTCTGATCCACAAGAACAATGCAATTTAAATTTGTTATAGAACGTATTATAAGAGGGATATGAAGACCAAAATTAACTTGGCTAGTAGTATGCAAATTGCATTGTCTATATACATTGTGAAGATTATGTATGCCAATTTATGATACTCGGACTCAGGTACGGGTACGTATTGAAGTGTCGGATCTTTTATTTTCTTAAACGTAGAATACGAGGACATGATTAAAAAGAGTCCAAATTTCGGACACGGGTACGTAGGTATATCTTTCAAACTTCTGTTTTTTCCTCCGGAAATTTACATGTAAAAGTTAAATAATAATTAAGTGAATTTTAATTAGAAAAAGGTTGAATGACTAAAATGAAAATTTAATCAAATTATGGTGACCTCTAATGAAAATTTAAGTAAAGTTGTGCGCCTGTTTTTCTTTTACTTTAGAGACTCACATGGCTTCTATAATCAAACCACGCTTAATTCTTTAAAAGACCTCGATTAGGGTTTTCTTCATTTAGTGCCGTCCTCTTTCCTCCCTAGCACCTACGGCGCTAAATCAAGGTTTCCTCTTCCACCAATTCTTTCCCTTTTCCACCTAGCAACGTCTCCTCTTCCGCACAGCCACCTCCTTGCTCTGCCCATTTGCCTTTTCCTCTTCAGGTTTGTCTCCTCTTCCGCACAGCTGCCTTCTTGCCCAGCTCCTTGAAGCTTTACATCAACATGCGATGTGTCCCGTTGAAAATTGCCGTGTCCACCCCATGTTTCTTGCCCATACCCATATCATTCGTGTCGTGTCAACACGGGTATGTCGGCCAGAAACAAGAGTCCGCGTCACATATGCCAACAGCGTGGAATAATCTACCTGGTAAGGTAACTAATTGCAACATGACCCTATAAACGATATTTAGTTAATAATATTCTTTCCTAACACTGCCAGAGTGCCCATTATCCGCTTTTTACGAGAAGAATTATATTCATATATGTAGATGTAGTACCGTATCCAGCAAAATATTATTCTGCATTTTGCAAAATATTACAAGTTACCTTTGGTACAATAAATTCTAAGAGACTGTTCTTTTATTTGCTAACCCATCTGAGTGTGAGCAGGTATCTGGTATTCTGAAATTTCTTAAACCTCTCATGGTTGCATAATACATATTTTTGTTTCATTTGTAGCTTTATACTTTCGGTGTTCTCAGAGTTTGTGCTCAGTAAAGCTCAGTTCATTGTCAAGTCATGTTTCCTAATTTTCCAATGCCTTTATTCGAATATTGGTTTCATTCAACTTTGTATTAGTATTTACTCCATGCATGATTTCGAATTAGTTTCTCAAATGGAAAGCCAAATGAAGACCATTTTGGAATAAATTTTATGCATGTAGCTTAGTCATGTCAAATCAGTTTAACTAGTGCCCTGTTTGAAGATGGATGTAGGTCAGCACTTGAATGTCCTTTTGATGATAAAGTGAGGATAGGTCAGCCTGTGAGAGGATGAATAAATGGGAACCATGGAATGGCTAGGCTATTTATAATGAGCGGAATTCTCAGGTTTCATGCTCTAGTTCTTCAATAGCATGTGATAATGGCCTAGTGCAGCCAAATGGATCCTGGAGATGCCTTTTTGCTTACTACTAGGGCTACTCTGAACTAGTCAAAATGCTGTTGTCGTAAACCATCTGAGACACAACCAGCGTCATTAGACATTACTAATATTAAGATCTGTGTGCGATAATTCGTTCACTAAGGTTTTACAATTTCTCTATTGATCGTTGAATACCATTTCAATCTCTTCCTTTGTTTTACAAATGCATCGTGTGAATTTTGTGCTTTCCATGCCTTTCCTTTGAATCAAATTTTTTAGTGGAGTACAGGAACAACTGAAACCATTGATAGATCAACTTGGAAGAGTGAAGGACTTGACTGTTCCTGAATTTGGAAGCCTTCAAGCTTGGGAACTTCAGAATGCTGCTGGTCGAGCAGCTAATGGAGATCATGGGAATGATCCTTCTAAATCTTCACAAGGTCTTGGATTTGGTGGAACGCCTATGCCCTATGTTGGAGAGACAAAGGTGACTAGCTCCTTAGCTTGTCCCCCTTTTACTTGCAAAATTACCAATTTCTTATATTATGCTTGTTTTTATTTTCCCTTACCTGGGCAAAGCAGGTGAGAGTTGGAAATGGAGCATTGGTTACATATGTTTATGTCCATGTCATGCTTACTAATCATAGCCTTTGTTTCTGCTTCATTTTCTTTTGCTAAACTTGTACTTTCAAGAAATTCACGAAATGAGTGGTGGATAAGTGTAGTACTTGTGGTCCTTCAAAATGCGTGGTTAAATTTCATGTTTGATTTTTAAAAATAAAATGAAACCCAAATGAAAGCATACTATCTAATTAAAGAAAGTGTAATAGAAATACATGAAATAACTTCCGTATAACCGAGAGGCGTGGAGACATATAACCTATATTTCCCAAACTGCGTTAGATTTATAAATGAAAATAACTCTGAGATAATAAAAAGCTCTGGAATGTCTGTTAGCTTAAACATGACTAAGATATTTTACAACATTATAAGTTTACAGTCTAAATATACAACTTAAAAACATGATTCTCAAACTACAACAGTTAGCGTCCAAATCACAGCCTTGACAGGTATATTTTCATGTATCCAGTGCTTCAAACCATGGGAGTTCTTGATCATCGACAACAGACTATGGAATTTCTTCCGTGCTCGTAATGCATAATGCAAAGCTAAAGGTTCCATATTTGAAGACAATGCACTTGGTTTAAAGTGAATATGAACTTGACTATCGTAGAATGCATCTCATCGCATCATAAAAAATTCTTATCCTATTATGGAAGAGAATATAAGCATCCAATAGGATTATAATCTGTCTCGAAATCATATTCTTGCTCCTCTTCACCTATTGATATGCTATGCCTATTATAATGGCCAAACATCATTACATTACCTGGTGTACCCAAGATTGCCTTAGGTGATCTTGCTTCCTCATCTACTGTGATACCTGCGGCACAAGGGTGGAAATCATATCTCATACAGCTCATGTTTTATTGTTCACTAAGGACAAGCGTGCAAATCATCCTTGTATAATGCCATGAATTCGAGATGCACGAGTGCAATTACATTAGAATGTAATTTGATAAATAATATAGTTGGTTGTCTATTGGAAGTATAGGACACCAGATATTCACCTAAGAATAGTATTGGCTATTGTCAATTTTTGGGCGAGGAACGGAGTTCGTGCCTCTTTATTGTATAATTTTGATGTTCTTGAAAAGTAGATTTTTGGGCACCATTCTTTGAATTTTGATATACATAATCATCAAAATGTACTTACCTGCATGAATATTTCAATTCATGCTCGCTATGTTAATTATGATTTCCTGCAAAAGTCTTAAGAGAAATATGTTCCTGATCTGTTTGGATTCTGTAAGTCTGATTATGTCATGTCTGAGGTTTAGGAGAGTGTTATTGGTACTATTATTGGGTATGATGGCTGATCCCCTGACATTGAAAGCAATTACTTGAAGTATGAGAAGTGTGTTTCTTTATATTAAAAAAATTAATAATTAGCTGAAAGGTATAATACTTGTGCCTGAGGTTTGGATGGAATTATTATCACCATTGTATGTGTTTCACCTTTTCTAAACTAAAGGATGGTCAAAATAGCCATGTCGTTCTCATGATCCTAAGGGTTGGCTTTGTTTTTCTTTGAAATAAGAATTACAGGGATTTGTAGTACATTTTTTGATTATTATTTATGTTGGCAGTGTCTTATTATAGGCTACTAATAGGTTATTATGGAAGCATTTTATCATATAAGTGATTGTAAGAAACTATTATTGACATGAAAGAAATTTCTGCCATCTGGGTATATGAACATCCAAAGCTTGTTTTGGCAGGTTGAAGTTCTTTTCTCCGGTATTGATGGAAAAGGAGAGAACATTAAATCGGAGAATGGAAATGCACCTATGAAAATTTTGCCTCCTTGGATGATAAGGCAAGGAATGAAACTTTCAGATGAGCAGCGTGGAGAGACCAAGCAAGAGGCAAAGATGGCTGATAGTTCAATAGCTGTAGAATCATCCGATGACAAAAATACTACAGATGAAAAGGATGATGTGAAGAACATACAGGTTTGTTTAGATTTACAAACTAGTTATTTTCTTTTCCTACCAGTTTTTTGTATACTTTATATATAAAGGTTCCATGTATGCCGCAATCAGTTCCTGCTCTCCTTTGTAATTTGTAACCTTAATTCTCTATTTCGGCAAATAAAAAATTATGTAAATTTCTTATAATCATTATAATGTTTTCGAAATCTTATTTAAGATTTTCTTTATGTTATAGGATGAATATTTTAAAGCTTATTATACTGCTTTACTTAAACGACAACATGAACAAGAAGCACACGACGACAGCCAACAGCAAATGTCGAATGCGACCACTTCTAATGGAGTTGCCATGCCTATTGAGCGCCAAGTTGGCATGAAGTCGAAGCGTGGTGATGAGTACGAGGAAGATGATGTTGAGTGGAATGAGGAACCTCCTGCAGGTACCGTCAACAGGCATTTTATTTTAAAACAGTATTTGGGAATATTAGATTTTGCCTCTTGGGTTCCTATTTTGACTTATTTTACACATGTTTTGGACTTTGGAGTTGTCGGTGACATAAATGCTTTGACACAAGTAACACAATAACGCTAGATACAAGTCTTTAAATTTTAGAATTTTAAACATCTCTGTAACTGTTTAGCTGGTGTAGATATATCATGTCAAAACACTTCTTGATGGATGTCAATGTGTTGTATATGGAAATTAAATAAAACAGTCCCACGTTTGAATGAAGTTGGATAGGCTGGAAGTCTTTTACTCATTTCAGCGAAAAAGAAATTATGAAATTCCTGTATGGTAATGTGTGCTCAAAAGAAAATTTTATCGTGTTCTTTAGTCATCCACTTGCTCTTTATTGTTTATCTTTCGTACTTTGTCATCTCTTGAAAGATAACATACCAGATGGTCTCATAGATCCTCTATTTGACTTCTTGTGGGGTGTGGGGGGTAGGGGTTGGAGATACTTGGCTTCCTTTGAAATTTTTCTCCCGTAGACTTGTACATGATACTACTACAGATATTGAGGCATAATTTTAATTTTGGTTCGACTGTTTAAGAGTGCTTACATATACTCTTTATTTCAGGTAACACAGCCAAGAATTTCAAAGTTAACGACTTAAATGTTGAAGCAGAAGCTTCAGATGAGGAAGAGGATGCCATTGACTGGGAGGAAGGTTGAAGGAACAATTCAACTGTTAAAGATAATCAACGTTAGGTGGACTCTGCCTCTATTTGTTGTAGCATTTATTTTGCTCTTACTAATTTAAGGCAATAATGATGAGTTGTTGCATTAATCTATTTTATTAAAAAATTAAAAAAAAGCTTGTACACTTACTGTTCCCATTCCATAAAGATTAAATTCAGTACATAGTTTTTTATTATATAAACAATCCTTTGTTGGACTTGGATTTCTATCTACGGCAATGCACTGAAGATCACGAGTGGAAAGAATAAAAGGAAAAGAAAAGGAAGAAAACATAAAAACTGTAGTACATGTATATCTCTTGTGAAGAGTACAATCTACGATAATTTAATTATTGATTGATAAGCTTCACTTTGTAGTAAATAATTTATCAAAGCTCTCTAGAATTAGTTATTGCGAGTTCTAAGCTACATATGAGATTTAAGACTTTTAAGAGAGTGTTTGGCTGGTTTAAAGTATTGTGATGGAAAGATTTTCTGAATGCCATTTAGGCATTTTATCTTTGAGTCATGGTTCAGATTAGAGCATTATGTGGGCAAGTACACATTCATCCACTTGAACTACCCATGGGCATCAAGCTGCAGTGAAAATAATCAAAGTTTTGAAGGGTTTTCATTTGGAAGAGGAAGAGCCTTGGTCATTACCATCCAAAGCGTTCTTGAAGTACCTATTTATTGCAATTTGAGTGAGGTGATTTTGGAGACCCACCGTGTATTATTTATGTATAAGGGTAAATAGCACTAAACGTTCTCACCTTTCAATGTCATTGTATAAAACGT
>CAIGRP010104490.1:0-22242 GCA_903798385.1 Fraxinus cuspidata | reverse complement strand
GGGGGGGTGAGAATTTATTTTCCATACCAAATTTTTCCAATCAAACAAGTTCAAAAGTGGGAAATGAAATTCATTTTCCATTTTCCATAGAAAATATGGCCTATCAAACATGGCCTTATTGTTAGACGATTTGAGATGATAGAAATAAAAAGAAAAATAAATTAGAATGTTACCATCAACCTAGTCAAACAGAGACATGGAGCTTTTCAACCCATTCCATACCATGAATCACATTGATAACACCTTATAGTAAAGGATTGCTAGTTATAACAAAGATATTTTTTTTTCTAAATAAAAGAACTTGTGATTGTCAACTCAGAATTAAGGAAATCTTTTCTCATACAAGATAAGAACACTATTGTAATAGCATATTTCACAAAAAAAACAAATCAAGTGGAGATGGAGTGTGGCTTTTAGCTTAGAGGATTAGAGCACGTGACTACGAATCATGATGTAGGGAGTTCAAATCCCTCCTCCCCACAATTGGCCAAAAAGAAATACCTTTTGGGGTAGGAGAATCATCGGGAAGTAACGAGGAAAAAGAAAACAAATCAAAAATACAAATGAACAAGCAATTAACTTCGGCCATTTACAAAAAAAGTTCTTAATCTTTAAAGAAGTACATCTTTTACAATTGTGGCAATGCCCTCCCCACGCGCATGCAACGGGAGTTTTACATAGCTGGACACGAACCCCCAATATTGCCTTCTTACCGAAATGGTAAGAAATCAAAAACATAGAACCAGATACAAGAGCCAAACAACACAACGATGCCTCTTAGTATCGTAACGAAATGATCGACAGAAAAGCATAAGACAAGATGTAAAGCAATAGACAGAAACACAAAACTGAACATAAACAAGCTAAATGTTGTCCAATACACGTGATAAAACAGATTGTAAACTAGGCATTTAGCTGAGGACTAAAGGTGTAACCTCAGCCAGCAAGCAGTGGAGCAGTATATTGTCGAGCCACGTCAAATCCACTTGTCCAAAAACAGTGAAAAAAAAAGATTTCGATAGCTCATAATGCCTAAAACAGATAATAGATAAGAAAAAGAAGAAATCTTTCAATATTAATATGGGGAAGGGTGGCAATGATAGTATATAGATGAGAAAAATGGAGTTTAGGAAAGTAAATTTGATGATATGGAGCTTCGAAGGCTATACAAAATAAACAAGATTCTAGTAATAGAAGGCCATAAATCGTGGCAAATTTTCCATACTACTTGATAAACACAGAATGAAATGCAGGACATCAAAGCTCTATGGAAAAATGGAGAAGCGCCAAATATTTAAGACGATGATTGGCATAGAAATCTTTTAAGGGTAAATTGGTTATACCTAATAAACAAGGAACATTTCGTCGTCCTCGTTTCTTTCTCTGTAATTTCTCCAACTGTTCCCATGGTCTCTAGAATAGTTTGTCCGATCTCGATTCGTCTGACTCAAGAAATTCGTCCCGCACAATCCAGAATCCAACTTCAATCAGTCAGACTGCATACGAGGCTTGTTTTCTAAACTTTGCGAGAAAACTATTAGCATAATGCATCCAATTGTGCATTTTTATAGAGTGCTCTTTCAAAGATCAATTAATCATCATTAATTAACAGTTTAGCACTATAATGCCTGATGGGCTATGATGCCATTTAAATGTGTTCGGTCCATTGGTTATGATGAAATTGGACTAAGCCCACTTGTCAGAATTAATTGATCATTGCCCAATAACTCAAAATGGACCTTGCTCAAACCCGAACCCAACTGTGGATGACACATGTGCTGCTCTGGATCGTTGATCAACTGCTGAAATCCACGGTAGTGAATGCTGGTAATTAAATGGATTGAGTGGTTGCCCTAATCAGATTTTTCATCTTGCGAGAAGCTTCTGGGTTTTTTTTCCTCTCCGTGTGTCTTCTCTCATTCTCTTCGTTGTCTATTGTGTGTAGTCCTACAACATCTGGTTTTGAGTGAAAATCTGAGTGATTGGAGTCTTTGTGATTCTACGTTTAAGGGTTTCGATTTGAGATCAGTTCTTTAATCTTGTGTCCATTGAAGTAGCTGCATGTGTCGATTCATTTTTTAGGGCTTGAGTTTTGTGATTGTTTCGTTTTGTACAGAATGGTGCAATGTATTTTCTGAGCCCAAAATCATATAAATCCCATATGTTACTGATCTTTTATTGATAAGTTGTGTTCTTGATTATTCTGGTTTCATTTTGAGTTATATCAATGTCAATTCAAGTGTCCAACAAGAAATTGAAGTTATGCTTCTGCTCTGCCGAGTGACACCATTACATACAACAGAAGTTAATTTCAAATTCACATGGAAATGTATTAACATAACTTTCTAATAGTTTGGGAATTACCTATAATAATCCAATCGGTACATTCTATTAATTACCAAAAATATAATCAAACTCACGTTCCAGCATGTTTTACTGGCGAATTCTTAAATATAGTTTGAAGAGAAAGTAATTCACTTCTTTGGGGATATCGATCAACTAAAGGCTCCTCTTTTTTGTCTGAAGCTATCGCTAGATGCGGAATCGTAATCGTAATATCAATCACGAAATTAACCGGAATTTATATTTGTAATTTGACCATCGGATCAAGTCTGAATATTTGCTCAAAGTTGACACCGAGTCACTTATTTAAAGTTATATTTAACCAAATTTTTTATTTCTTTAAACTAATTCCAACAAAAATAGCACTAACCAAACCAAAAATCGATTGTAACATTTTGTGAAAAAGGGTCGCTTTCCAAAAACCATTTTTTTAAAAACGAAAATAATAGATTTTGATATCTTTAGTTTGTTCATTATTTACATCATTTTTTGTGAATATTATCGAAGCTAATTGCAAAAGTTAGTGTGTAAAATTAAAATTTATTAAAGAATTACATTTTCTTATTCAGTCAAAGTTAAATGTTGATTTCAATTGCTCATTCACGACTACTATTCATTTATTAATCAAATATTATTTTATCCTAATAATTTGATCATAACCAAAAACTCTATATATATTTGATGATGATTGTGAATATTAGGCATATTAACATTATATTTCTATTCTCACATATAAGAGAGTAGGATTTTGCAAAATTACATGCCCAAAAACCTATTACTAGATTTTACAAGATACGTATTGCTTAATTACTCCTTATGCATTTCAGGTATAATATTGTATTAAATAATGTATTAAGTATTTGTAATATTTTCTCTCTCAATCATTTTCATATTAAGTTATGAATTAACACCATTACTCCTAATCTAGCAAAGCACGAGCAAGGACAAATAGAAAAAAAAATTTACTTTGAATAGAAATAACGAGTCGTTAGACAATACTTCACAAGATATGCACCTACATAATATATATCAAAATGTATATTATAAGGAGTGTATGCATATGTAACACGTGAAAATGGCATACCATGTATTACAAAGATGTATATGAATAAGAAATCTTTGATGACGTACTCATTTAATCACATGAATAATGAGCTAATTAAAATATCGAATTTAGTTATTACGGATTTCTCTTTTGTGAAAAAATTGATTGAAATCTAACTTTGACAAAATTTTGGACAAGTACGGATAATACGATGCTTTTATTGTCAATTCGTCAAGGTTGGGATAAGGAGTTCGTGGCTCTATATATATATATCCAGACTTGTCCTTTTCCTAAAATGATACCATTTGCTTGTTAGTATAATCTTTGTCCTGTTCCGAAAGCTTGAAAACGACATCGTAAAGCAGACGCGGAGGACACACGGGGTTTGTTAAGAAACGGCGCCCATGCCCATCGCTTAAAGGCGTAATATAATTGTGTAGAGACCTTGGGGTTTATCATGCGCCGGACATTCGTTTTTGGCGTTTAGTGCCCTGACCTGCCCTGCCTTTGAGAAATTCAAGGATTCAGGACCACTTGAAATATAAAACGTCATAGCTGACGTGGGATCCTGTTGCCTTACGGCTCGGTTTAGCATGAACCGCTCATTTGGTTTTTCTTAAATATTTTCTTGATCACAAAAACAAATCTCCTAGTATGTTTTATACATTAAACTCTCAGCATTTAATTCAGGAATCGTAATTTTTAATTTACTAAATCCTACAAATACATCAGCATTTAATTCAGTTATTATTACTTTTAAGTATCTCTTCATATTTTATTTTTTGAAGAATAATAAAATTGATAAAAAAAAGTCAAAATCAATAATTAATTTTAATCATATATTTCACGCGATTCATGATTTCTATCAAATTTCGACTATATATTTCATCAACTTTGACTAAAATTTACTAAACTCTGATTTTTAACACCACACGTTGATTGTCTTGTTACATGGCATAATTCGATTAAGCTTGACCTCCACTTAAAGCCAATACGTCCTTCAAATGAGGGTCATTAAATTACATCTATATTGATTGGTTAATGACATACGTTTTTGATTAATTATTTATTTTCTACCATGTTAACTTGCTAGTTCCATTATCAATCTGATATTCACACTATCATGACCTCCATCCATTAATTCAAGATTTAATCCTAACTGGATTTTTGAGTATTCACTCGCAATAATTCAAGATAGGTAAGTCAAAATTAGGATCCATTCCTCAATTTGACCTAAAGTTTGCAGTGGCGTGAGCGAATTTCATTTCATTTTCAAAGTACTTGGCAGTAATACGGACGCGGGTCCCAATTGAACAATATTTTCTTAATTATATTCAAATTCCTTAAATCACATCGAACACAGCACCTAGTAATATTGGGTCCTTTACCGACTCGTTTGATTTTACAACTCAAAATTGAACTTGCACGTTATTTTGACATATTTTATAACTAATGTAATATTTGATAATAAATTGTTGGAAGGATTTGATAAATCTCAAACGAATTAAAAATAAAATAAATTTAAGAGACAAAAAATGTACTTTCAAAACTCAACTTCTATAATTCAATTTTTTGTGATGATGAAATACTACAAATGAGCAACCTTTTGTATATACATAAAAATTAATTGTTAATACATAAATTTAAACACTCATTAAAATTTCTAAATACATTAATAGAAATAAAATCATATATAATAACTCTAGATTCTTGTAGATCAAGATTCGTCAAACAGTTTCATCGAATTTAGATTAAAGTGAATGTTAATTAATTGAAAATTGATAATACCAAATTCATAAATGACGATGATTTTGTAGTATTTATTAAATATTGAAAAATAAAAAGTAAGGTATTATTAAAATAATTGAATTGTAGTAGGGTTAAAATCATCCGAAAAACGATTCTAACTTGATGTGATATTTAATATATTATCGATTTATGGCATCTTTTTACACTTTGATTGACACATGATGACGTGAAAGTATTATAATATTTGAATTAAATATGTGAAATGTAAAAGATGATGTGAGATTGTGCATAGCATAAATTCGATAAGCCAGGTAGCAAGATTATTAAAGGTTTATCAATCCCGTTGACAGAGAAAATGAAAATTGGTTACCGGCTATTGGCAGTAACCGCCGCCTATAAATTTCTGATTCCAGCGTTTCGTCTTCTGTAGATCTCTTTGCAATTCACAGCTCTCTTTCTCTATCTCTATCTTTATCTCTTATCTCAACTTTTTTCTCTCTATATAAATCTCGCTATATTATCTTAACAAATTTCTGAGTTTAATATTGCATGGCAATAAGTTTTTTGAATGGAGATGTATCAGACTTGTGCCTAGGAAAGCCAGTGATTAAAAGGATTCTGGCGGCCGCCAAGGTCTCCGACGCGGTGACGGAGTTGAAGAGATCTGGAGAGACTCATATCAGCGTTTGGACGTGTGACAATAATACCGACGAGTCTTGTGAATGCGTAGGCAAAATTTGCATGACAGATGTAATTTGCTTCCTCTGCAAAGAAGAAAATTTGGCCAATCCTTTGAAGGCTTTTGAGGCTCCAATTTCTCAGATTTTACCAAAAGCTCCTTCAATTGTCAGGCATTTGGAACCCAATTCTAGGTCCGTTTCGTGTTTTTCTTTCATCATTTTTGCCTTGGATTTGCGATTAAATTCTGTTTATTACGACATAGAAAAGATGGAGATGAATTGCGTGATCAAATTAAATATTATTTTCTAGATGTTTAGGGAAAGGGGGAATTGATGTCAAATTTGAGGGTTAAATTTACCAAGTTCACCCAACTTTATACTATACTTAGTGTCGCATTGATAACTCAATTTGATTTGTTTCATCATGACCATCCAATTTCATACTTAATGTCACATTGACCACTCAATTTGATTATGATAAATAAAGTTATTGGGTGTTTTTAATGACACTTAATATGAAGTTGGATGATCTGGTGAAACAAAATCAAATTAAGTGGTCATTGTGAAACAAAATTAAATTGAATGGTCAATGTGGCACTAAGTACAAAATTAGATTATCATCGATAAATTTAACCCCAAATTGTAAGATTGTTTCTGGATATTACTTTGTACGATGTTAATTTGGCATCTGTATAAAGCGATCCACATTTTAGACAACGAATTGAGGAGACAAATTGTAAATTTATATTTCTGAAAGTAATTTGAAGCCGATTTGATGTGCTTTTTTATCAACCGTATTGAACAGAAGCATAATTAAAGCTTGTGATTTATTGTTATTCATAATTTTATTTAACAAAATTTAACAAATTTTGAGACTACTTCTGCTTTGAAGTTGTAATATGAGCTCGTGGCAAATAGATTTATCGTATTTTCTTTACTCTGTTCTAAGTTGAACATTTGTTGTATTTCCTGTATTCTGAACATCGTTGTTCTTACTTTCTGAATCATTCAGCTTATTGGAGGCAATAGATTGCATCCTTGAAGGCACCCAAAACCTGGTGATACCAATACAAAACCACAGGAGCACATTTTCAAGAAAAAAGTTTCCCAACAAACCAGCATCTTTCGGCTCCAAGCACTGTAACGGTCTCGAATATTGCTGGTTAACGCAAGAAGACATTGTTCGTTTCCTTCTCAACTCCATCGGAGTCTTCTCCCCGATCCCTGGCATGGCAATTGAATCACTCCACCTAATTGAGCACGATATCATGACTGTTCACTACCTCGATCCTGCATCGTCTGCATTGGACTATATTTCTCGCTCTCTCATTGAGCAAACATCAATCGCAATTATTGACGAAGATAACAGATTGATAGGAGAAATCTCACCAGTGACTCTTGCCAGCTGTGATGAATTAGTCGCAGCAGCAATTTCGACTCTTTTAGCTGGTGATCTAATGGCGTATATTGATTGTGGTGGTCCACCGGAGTACTTGGTCGAGTTGGTAAGAACGAGGTTGGAAGAAAGGAATTTTGGGGCAATGTTGGAACTGGAGGAACTCTCTAACTCTTCGACAGCATCATCATCTTCTAATTGTTCCTCTGATGATGAGTCGGGTTCAAGTTTCCACGGTAGCTCGGGACGGAATTCTCTGGGGAGGAGTTCAGAGGCAATCATATGCTATCCGTGGAGTTCTCTGGTAGCTGTAATGATCCAAGCACTTGCTCATCGCGTGAGCTGTGTTTGGGTTTTGGAAGAGGACCATACTTTGGTCGGAACTGTAACATTTGCCGGAATGTTGAAAGTTTTCAGGAGCATTGCAGGTGTAAACCAGAAAAGAGAAAATTCATTTAAGCAATAAAAATCATGAGTATTGAACCATACATGGTGATTGCTCGAGTCATATATCGATACTAAGCTTTTTGAATAATAAGATTTGAGTTTTGTCATAACCTCAATTCGCGGACGAAATTATTGGTAACGGGCCCTTTAGAATTACCCTTGGTCTTGCTGAATTAGACAATGCTGGACACAAATTACAAAAAAATTGAAGTTACATTTGTGCGCCAAGCATACAAGTACAAAATCCTAATTACTTCCTAAAATGACATGATCCCTCAAAATTTCAAATCAATTATGCTTTGAGATCAATCCTGCATAATATTTATCCTTAAGTTCAGGCAAAACATCTTCGTACTTGCGCACAAACTTATCAAGAAATTGCTCCTCCGTTCTGACCAAAATAGACATCAAAGTATATTCCTTCACCAAACCCTTATCTACCAACACTCTAACCACTCGACACCTCGGGACAATCCTCTTCTCAAAGTTATAAAATAGAGCAACAGGCCATTGCACAAGAATGGCAGGCGACAACCCCATCTTGTTTACAAAAAAGTCCATTCCCCGAGCAATTTTCTCTTCAGACAACCTCATACACAAAGGATGCGATCTAAACGCCAATTGAATATCAGTATCTGACAAACCAAACTTCCTATAAACTTTCGCTTTATTCTCCCATCCTTCTTTGTTACTTCCGCATAGAACATGAACTGCTTGGACGAACGTTGTCCTCAAAGGGTTGAATCCCAAATCCATCACATCGTTTATCCTCCCTTTCAACTTCATGCAATTTACTAGCACTAAAGAAGGATAGTGAAGCATCACGAGTAAGATCAATGACTGAGGTACGCCCATTCGTCTCAACACGTCTACATTAGAAGCCATCTTTTCCACATTAGTACCAAGTATTCTAGCACTATTCCTCATAATCCCAACAATGTCTTTGTTGGCAAGAGGTATATCTTTTAGAAAATTGTAACAAGGGATTAGCTGCTTCTCTAGGCTTCTTTGCAATAAAAAAGGGTTCTTCACAATAATGTTCTGAAAGTGATCGCCTGAAACACCAATGGAGCTCAAGAACTCGAGTTTCGGCAGGAGATTCTGTGGATGGATTTGAAAAAACTTAGGATGCACTTTAGAAATTTTGCACATTTGGGCATCGCTCAATCCATAATTTCTTAGAAGGGTTCTAACACGCTCTACTTTTTCTTGCTTATTTGCAGTAGGAGACTTGTCCGAAATCTTCGAACAAAATGCATTCTGAAAAATACGCAAGCAGTACGAGTAACCAAAATAACTTTGCAGAGGGGATACCCTTTTACAGAGTAAACAAGAAAACATGATTCTTACGTTCCACAAAATGTTCTTGTCCTTAAAATGGACTTAATACAGTAAATGGAGGTATATCAGCTTACCCATTTTTGAGAAGCAAAAATCTTTGTTTCACATCTGGGGTTCGACAAACATATTGTGATGCTCGAGTAAGCATTTCATCGATGTCGTGGTGCAATTGCTCCCCGCCGGAATTGTAAGCATGGGGTTTATTGTGTTGCGGTGGCGGAATTGGCGGTGAAGAAGCGAAGCGGCAAGGGTTTAGGGGAAATGGTTGAGGCTGACGGGCGGCGGTTACTGGAGCCCTACACCGTCATATTATAAAGGTTGATCGTAATTTCAACTACGGTCATTGAAGTTTGTTAAAATGTTTTGAAATAGTAACTTAAATTTTTAAAATTATATTATAGTCACTCGACTAGAAACGTTAATCTAAATTCCAAATTATATTCGGTTCTCGATTTTTTTCGATTGAACTGACCTATTCGAATTGATTTTAATAACATTTATCGAAAAAGTTCCAACAGTCAATACTTGATAAAAGGCGTACAGTACTCATGAAAGCTTGAAGAAGACGTGAACAGTGCAGGCCCACAGAATTATTTAATGAAGACCTACTGATTGGCCCAATTGAATACACGATTTACTTGTAGGCCCAAAAACACACCAGGAAGTATGAACAAATCTTAAATAGAATTGTTTCTCCTCAAATAATAGCGTCATTATTGTTTCTTATATTCTACTCTTCAATTCTCTTAAAGCCAATTTGAACGAAGAAATTTTCTAAAATGACATTTTACAACGTTCATAATGAAAATGGCTTTGCGTTAGAAAATCTTGTTTCTACCTAAATATGTTAAATGTTAATAAATTGACCTCAATTTTTCCTTTATACTCTCGATATCAAAGATTAAAGTAGGGATAGTGACGAGGGCTACACAAAGTACTGTGAGAGCTTGGACATGACACGACGGTGGAGAAGAAAATGACTAAAAAGGTAGTTTTATATATTTTTAAAAATAAACTAAAACTAATAAAATTGAGAATTAATGGATAAGAGAATGCAGATGGCAACTAACTCGGCCTCTGTTTACTATTTTTTATAATAGATTTTATATAATTTTTTTCTAAAAATATGTGGTCAAAAATAGAAAAAATTGAGTTTACTCGTTAAATTATTTTATTGAGATAATGTATGGTCTAAAAAATTAGTGTTAAAAAATAATTATAAAAATGTATTGCTTAATTGAAATTATTGAAATATACATTTGCAAAGTAGACAAAAGCATCAATGTCATTGTCCCAACACGACTCAATTATTTATAGGTTTTTGATAGGGATGGAAATGAAGAAAAAGTTGGACATGACAGCACAAGTCAAGTTTGTTTTGCATCCCGTGAACTAAATTTATACCATTCCTACCCCCCTTTCTCCAGTAACTTATAAATCAATAATTTCCTCGAACAACCGATATATGGCATGATAATCAATTATTTGATATCAACGAATATGTCATTTTAGCATGACAAATTAGCCAACTTAATTAGATTGAAATAAAACTATAATTTATTTTGAGGTCCATTTTGGACCCCAATAAGAGATTTTGTTAAGCGTGCATTAGTCGAATGACAAGACAAAGATTTTTAGCGAGTAAGATTTTGCTAGCATATTTGGCTGAGACATATAATCTTATGAGTTGCGTTTAACATAACAAAAATGTCTATGATTTTAAATTCTATCAAGTTTTTGTCGTTTTGATCTCTAGTTTATCTCTTTTTCTATTTCTTAAAATTGTGTTCGTCAATGCAAAGTCGAGATGAAAAACTTATCGAAAGAAATTTTTTAATTTAATTTTAAGGATTTGAAAAATATAACATGAAGAAAAAGGGAATTTAAAAAATCTGAAACGTTAGCATGTTCGAAGCTAGTCAGTTCAGTTAACATTGTTAATGTGGAAAATATCTTTTGATTTTATTTCCTATAGCAAATATATTTTGTTTTTTCAGTATAAGATGGTGACTATTTAATGCGTAATATAAAACCTTATTATATTATTTATAATCACCAAGATTCCTTAAGATTTTCGTTCCACAATAATTCTTGAAGTTGAAAATATCAAGAATCTCTCTTGAATTTGGTGTGACACCATATTAGTTGTTGAATAAAAAAAGTCACTTGTACGTCATAGTGTACATTATTCTTGTTGACAAGACTAGTGGGAGAACATTCAACTTAGTGTTAAAAATAAATGTACGTAAATTTTAGAAAAATTCGTTCGTAACAATTTTTTATAAATAACTTCTTATTATTTAAATGATTTGCCGCTTCGAAACGGGAATAGACGTGCCCGATCAAGTCGCGACCCCTCATGAGGGCTTGGAGGCAACGCTCTCGACGGCAACGCCCCTCGTGGGGGCTTAGGGTTGCCCCCGAAAGGAAATTAAAAAAATCATCTAGATTTGAAATATATATATATATATTCTCTGCATGCACCACGGAGACATGACACCATGTCTCCGTGCACGAAGACGTCAAAAGCAAAACTCATTGAAACTCAAGTGAGAACTTGTACAAATACATGGAAATGGCAGTGGATAAATAGAGTGAAACAAGAGGATAAATAGAGATGACTTGCATGGAAATGGCAATTGATAAATCAAAAGCATTAGCTCTTCGTCCATCGACCTGCTGTAATAGGTTTTCAATGCTTTTCTAATACGGTAGCTGCATCAAACTTCACATTTAGCTATGATGTAAATATACATGAGAGAAGTTATGTCGATTTTAAACTTGTTAGTTTACCAGTAGTCATAATGGCTTATTTAATTACTGATGGAGACCAAGATAGATGCGCAGCTTTTTATCAAGGCTACAATTCCTGTTACGTGTGGACAAGCCACGGAAGTTCCAGAGAGTATGTTGAAATTCATTTTATTAGTTGCCGGAGACCACGCTGTCGGGATATTCAATCCAGGTGCTATGACGACTGGCTGCAAACATACTCAAACAGCAAGAATAATGCATGATAGGAATCTTAATTGGTTTGAGAAGATAAAACTTAGCAGTGGAAAAATGTTCAACAAGAAAAATACAAATGAAATTTCAATAAATCTATGACATGCAAATATTATTTAATAAGATTACATTTTCAGGTTCACTAATGAGAAGACAAAGCATAAAGGAAACATTACAGAAAAGTTCAAGTAATAATATATAGAAAGTTTAATATGTAATAAAAAGATAACCTCGTTTAAATACTAAATTATCTTGAGAATTTATGGGTTTAAGATATTGGGACCTTTGGAAGAAAATGAGGTAACTCGAGGAGCAGCTTGGAATCCTAATATAGTCACGGTGGATAAAATCCTTGATTTTGGATTGTTGTCCATGTGAAAGAGTCAGTGACAAGGGAGAGAATAGGATCTAAGCAAATGCGTAGAAAAATTATTGGCAACAACTGAGGTGACAAACCTTGTATTATTTATGTAAGTTAGGATCCTATGTCCTATTTTTCTGGTGCCATGTCTCCGAGCACCACGGAGACATGGTGTCTCCTTGGTGCGCGGAGACACCATGTCGCGACACACAAAGACATGGTGTCTCCGCACAGAAACAACAAAAGCAAAACTCATTGAAACTCAAGTGGGATTTTATGAATATATGGAAATGGCAATGAATAAATAGAGTGAAATAAGAGGATAAATTGAGATGGCCTGCATATAACTATGTTAGGATTTATGAATTGCACAGAAGTTTAAACAAGTATGTGAGCAAGTCACGCTTTTGAACTCATTAAATACAACTATTATATGGGTATTGAGTAGGTGACCGAAAGAGTCCTCACTAACGCGAGCAAATACTCAATTATTCCATCGATGGAAAAAGGAAACCGATAACTAAAGCACAATATGAATCACAAAGATCAAGAAACATGGAGAGTCAAATTCAATGTATTTATCACCGTCGGCCAACTAACAAATCTAAATTGTGTGATACAAAAGCAAACAAACATCCCTAAGTATAGCAACTTTTAAATTGAAAAAATACCTATTTTACTTTTACATTTTTAATAAGCTGAAATATAAAATGAAGGGAGAAAGTACATTAAGCTCGTTATAAGCAAGAACATAGATTGTGAAGATCATGAGTACGAAAAATTCCTATTTCTTGTTGCTTTTACCTCCAGCATTGGCACCCCTAGCAACCTATGCTGCCTTCTTTGCGGCATGTTCTTTTTGTATCCCTATATAACCAGACACNCGGCATGTTCTTTTTGTATCCCTATATAACCAGACACATATAAAACACATAATCAAATGTGAACTACAATAAAGACATAATAAAATCGGACCATTTTATTATGTACACAACCTACCTAGAATCCATATGCTTATATGGGAGTTAATGAATGATTGCATCCTCAAACACTTGAAGAGAAAGTTAGACCATATTTTAAACATTACATTCATAGATAATTTTCAACCATGTAAATGATTTGTAATCTGCATCAACGCTCATTTTCGTGTGATTCTTGGTGGTAGTATTGCTAGGGTTTCGGGAACTCTAATCTCGACGATGGTTAGAGGAATTAAAGGGTGTTGGACTGTGAAATTTGGGAAAGGAAATGGAGGGTGAAGACATGAAAGAAAGTATGTATGTCGGGATGGTGTAGCGGCGTGTGAAAATGGAGAAGTGGAGTGGAAAAAATTGAATTTTGACAATGATGAGAAATTGCGACGTGGCGTGCCAAGTATTTGCCTATTTTATTTTGCAGTGATGTGATTAATGAAAAAAATCTTAAAAAAAAAAATTGTCAATGGTAAATTAACACTGACGGGGTGTATACTATGATGTACATCAAGTATGATTGTTCATTGTTAGAGTCGAGGGAAGCTTGTGATAAAGTGTCGTTTCAAAATTGATGAACGTTATTGACCTAGGCATATCAATATATAAAAAATGCGAAAGGTTAGATGAGACTAGTTATTTTGTAAATCTAAGAACATGTTTGAACTTCATTATTTTGTTAAAATGCATTTCTAAATATTAATTTGACGGAGAATGCATGGTTGAAAAAAAAATTAAATAATATTATTTTAATGAAGAATGTATGGTTGCAAATAAAAGAGAAAAAATATATTTTGAAAATAATGGGATCAAACAATGGCTAGAATGTAACTTCTGCCCATCCTTATTCTTTAAACCTCATGGCATGTCAAATAAGTTGGTGAAGGACTGAAACTTTAAAAATAAGTAAGTTAGTCCACAACTTGTTATATAATTAAACAGCAAGTCATCTACAAAAATCATCTAAATATTTATTAATTCATGAAGGGACCCTTGTGCTTCAAACTTTATAAAATTATATTATCTTTTTCACCTTGGCTAGTACCCAAAAATTGAAAGGTAGTCATGTTTCTACCAGGGGCCATTTGAAGATTTAATTTAGTAGTTGGATGCTTTCCATTGTTAGAGACTATACAAATTAAAGTAAAGGGTCAATTTGAACTTTCCTAAAGATTTAGGGGTCAATTTTCGAACCACTTACAGGGGACCAACACAAATTTCGGCAATAAGTTGGGACCAAAGATGCAAGTTTCCCAAAATTTACGGGCGAATGAGGAAATGTAAATATCAACGAGGCACTGCGTGGACGGTGGATCGAAAGCTACCGCATCGAATGCAGAGGAAGAAAGTGGCAGACACAAACAAATACCAAAAAAAAAAAAAAGTTATGTATCCATATAGTGAGAAATTATTTATGGATAAGAGCATCACATAACTCCGTGTTTAAGTCCCATTTTGGAGAAAAAATACATTTTAAAATAGTAATTTTGGGAGAATGTGTAGTTAAAAAAAAAAAATCGATTTACATGTAAAATTATTTGTTGAAAAATGTATAGTTTTAAAAAATATTTTTATTGAAAAGATGGGATCAACCAAGCCCAAATTGGACTCTATTTTTATCCCAATTAAAATATTAAAATAATACCACTATAATTATTATATTATAATATATTTTAAGGTGTGTAATCAACTCCCGTCCACGTGTCCGTTTCTTTTTAATCTCTCTGTGTATTTAATTTGAAGAAGGGAAGTGGAGAAACCAGAAAGAGAAAATTCATTCAAAATTCTCTGCTAAGTAAGTTTCAACTCTTCCTTTACGTTTCTAGAGAGTAAGAAATCATGAAAAATAGTTTTGATACACACTGATGAGTGTTTGATTATCCAGAAAAATTATTTTTATAAGAAAAATTATTGATCAAAAAAGTGGTTGAGAGATGTACATAGGAGGCGGTGGAGCTCCAAAGCGGAATTCTTTCAAGGATTCTCTCAAAGTTCTTGAAGCCGATATTCAGCACGCAAATACTCTGTACGTAATTTTCTCTCTCTATCTAACCTATTTTTTTCCTTTTCGTTCGTGTTTTAAGGGGGGTTTTATGATGAAAAAATATTATATTCTTGTTTTAATTTTCCAGAAACATTTATATTTATATTTCTTAATTATTAATTAATATTTTGTTTTGTGCTTTAAATTAGTGGAAATAAACATAATTATTATTTTTTTGAAAATAATTTAAAGGTCTAGTAGTGAACTTCATTAGGAAGTTTTGCAAATGATGATAGTTTATAGAGTACTTTACTGGTTACTTCAGTTTGGGATAAAGGTATCTATTCTATATTCCGCTGAGGGTTTGGCTCTTAACAATTTCTTTTTTTAATTTCTTTTTGTGGTGCTTTTTTTTTGTCCCTGCAAATTTATTAACATTACATCTTAGTTGCATTTCTTCGCGGACAGTGAACAAAAAACAATACGAAAAGAGAAATTCACTAGTGTGTCAATATTTGAATGGTTGACGTCAATGATGTTACCAAAAAAAAAGGAACTTTCTTTTGGAATAGATTATTATTGTTGTTGTTGGAACTGTTGGGTATGTAATTTGAATTTCTAACTGCTTCAACTTTGTATCTGTATTGTTATATTGGATAATTATTAGTACATCAGCTTGCTATGAACTGAGTTATTTTCTTGGAACATTCCCCGTGTTTGTAATTTGAACGTGTTATTGTCATAGCAGGGCATCGGATTTCCCAAGGGAGTATGATGGTGCATGCCTACAGATGAGAATCTCATACAGTCCAGCAGCACATTTTTTCCTCTTTCTAGTACAATGGACTGACTGCAGCCTTGCCGGGGCTCTTGGACTGTTGCGAGTCCTAATATACAAGGTTGATACTTGTTCTGTTGATACTCGTTTTCCTGCATAAGTTTTGCTCCTATCATTGCAGGCAATTGAAAGTAATGCTTTGTTGCTCAGGTTTATGTTGATGGCACCACAACTATGTCCATGCATGAGAGAAAAGCAAGCATTAGAGAATTCTATGGTAAGCTCGGTGATCGTTGATTGATTTTACAGTCTCGCTTACACTAACCTGTAGTATTTTTGACTGCATCTTATATTTTGATATATCTTGTGGTCAGCTGTTATTTATCCCTCTTTATCGCAACTTCAAAGAGGGGTCTCGGATTCAGAAGATAAAAAACAGAAAGCTGTGTGTCTGGAGAGATACAGAAGAAGAGACGAAGAAGAATACAGGCAATGCACGGAATTAGATATTGAAAGGGAAGAAGAATGTGGGATTTGCATGGAGAAGAACTGTAAGCTTGTCTTGCCAAACTGTAACCATGCCATGTGCCTGATGTGCTACCGAGAATGGTACTCTATCTCTACCTTCTCTCTTTTTAATCTGTAATTAAAATAGCAAGTCTACTTTTATAGTTTCCATGTATATATATTTTAGATATTTAATTCATTATTGGTCTCTGTGAATGTATTACATGATCTGGCTTAGTATACCTAATCAACAACGAAGGAAACACGCGAGACTTTTCCCTCTCTTGGTGCCTACGGATATATTGTATCAGATTGCAGGGTGAACATGAATAACTTCTTCTCTCATGCTCTTATACCTCATTGCCTGTTGTCTTTTTGTATAAATCTCTATATCATCTATTCCCTTTTATTCATCTCTTACTGCTTAGAACTCCGGAAAAGTATGAAAGGAACTAAACTAAATTTTCTAATTATTTCATGGATATCAGTTGCTTGTATTTTCGTTGGAAGACATGGCATTACTTAGTTAAGGAGTCCACCAGCCAAGATGTTCAGTAATTCATCCATCTTAGGGAACTAGTGCCAAGGATGATACAATTACCATATTTTGACTGAATGGTCAAATTGAATGGTGCATGTTTTCTAGATATTGGACTTCATAATATGGTTTGTGCAAACTTTCTCCTTAAGTTTATCGCATCAGTAAAGTTTCATTTCTTTAAACCCAAATAAGTACTGGATATTATATCACATGGATATGCCAGAACAAGATTTTTTAAAAAGGTAGAACATGGACACATTGAGGACGTGTCTATGTAATTAACTGCCATACCATCAAATTTGCTTTTTATCTTCTCCTGTAATTGCACTTCCCTTTGTCGCCAAGTGAGATTTACACCTATGGCTGGAGAAACAAGTGAATATATAGATGCTTCCTGGAATCTTCTCATTAATATGTTAGTCCCCCCAGTCTCAAGTTGGATTTCTAAGAATACAGCTAATTCTTACCAATGTAGGTAAAATTTCAATTTTCAATGTGGACACCACATGCTACTTCCCCTGTTTGCCTCCCTCCTAACCTGTGTTGTTGGGAGTTTCTTTCAATTTGTTTGTAACTGTTGTTTCTGAGGGAATGAGGTTTTTGATTAAAAAGAGAGCAATGAGGATTGATATACTTGTCAACGGAAAATGTGAAAATGCAGGATAGTGTTGAATTCATCTTCTATTGCTTCACATGGCACCCTGAACATATGTCGCACATGATTGGCAAGTGTTTATAAACAAGTAAAATGAGTGGTGGATAAGTGGGTAGTAGTTATGCGTCTCATGAAATATGTTAAATAAAAAGTGGTTTAACGTTTAACACGTGTTTATAAACACTTGCCAAACATTAACGCATACCATTTTAGCCTTTATTATTCTGGTGCTTACCTTGATTCTTTGCATTCTCTTAGTGTCTCTTTGAATGCTATTGAGTGCCGTTGTTATATGTCCTTCCCGGTTTCTGTCTCCTCGTTTTTATATGAGCATCTTTGGCTAAAGCTTAAAAGAGTTCCGTTTTAAGTAATTAAGTTACGTTTTAAAAATAAACAATTTTCATTGGTCAAAATTTAAAGTACCTTGTTACATTGAGTATAAAAGTTATTTAACAATTAATTTAACTTGAAAGTAAGGAAGACGGTACTTATCCAAAATCATTAATTGAAATAAATATTCACTTTAAAGATTAGCCAAACATGCTCCAGCATAGCTGGTGAAGCTTTTCTGTTCTGATCTCCCTGCTAGGTGGGATGAGTCAAGTTTTTTGCCCAAGGTCTTATGGTCCTTTTCTTCGCCCACATGTAGGGATGCTCACACAGCAGATGGAGATACGAACCTTTATACTTGGCATTATTTAATGGATCATTGTGTATTTATTCGCCTGGTATGATTTCAAGTGAATAATAGCACGATTGATCTGTTTGGTGCAGGCGTACGAGATCACAATCTTGTCCATTTTGCCGGGATAGCCTAAAGAGAGTGAACTCTGGTGATCTATGGGTATTTATGGACGGCAGGGATGTGATAGATATGGCAACTATCACGAGGGAAAATCTGAGGAGGCTGTTCATGTATATAGAGAAATTGCCCCTCGTTGTTCCCGATACCCTTTTTGATACTTACGATACCCATTTGAGGTAATTTACCAGTATCGTGTAGGTAATGTTCTTTGTGGCGAATATTTAACGCTGTAGATTGCATGTGGAAGCAAGAAATAATATGTGGAAACCTAGATTTAGATACATTAATGTTGTCATTTGGCTTGTGATTTGAAACCGCCTGGCTTTATTGTGGGCAAGGGTTTTGAAGCTATTTTATGGAAAATGAAAAAAAAAATTAAAATCTGTGTAGAAACTTAGTACATCAATGTATAGTCTCTGTGTGTATTGATCAGACATTTTAAGTTTATATTTTGCCAACCTCAAATGAAACAGAGCTCCTGCTTCATATACAGCATTTTATTTTTAAGGTGATTTTAATCTTTCAACTTTCGAGCATTGCAAGAGTACGTACTCATGGCGACCCAGTTGAATTAGTAGAAGCTATAGGTATTATTGTTTGACAATCGATTGGATGTTTCCGGTATATTTTACTGGATCACTGTGCAATGTGGATAACGAACCGATTTTGAGTCTTTGTTCAGCTACCATGGAGTCGAGGTTACGCAAACGTGAACGGAACAATGGTTTGACTAACAAGTTCTGAAAATGATTTTAAGTTTTTGATGAACTAGAAAGGTTAAAAATTCGATGAATAAAATGAAAATTTGTCACGCTAATACGAACTATCAAATTAGGATTGATCCAGGGCTTGTTGGCCTCCATTTTGGAAAATTTTATAAACGATTTAATTTATAAATAAATATAAATAATTGGTGGATAGTTAATAATGTTTGTGAGTTCAATGAGCTTATATTGGTATACATTTTATCAAAAAGTTCATTTTTGAAATCTCATTTTCAGCTATGCATCCTTCCATAAAATAATTTTTTTACGTAAATTCAAAAGGTTTTTTTATTTTTTAACCACACATTCTTAAATAAAATATCATTTTAAAATACATTTTGGCCCAAGAGAAGGCCCAAACCGTGGCTGAAATGTGTAGTTAAAAATAAGTTTGATTGTATAAACAATTTAGAAGTCAAATGAAAGCTTTAAGGCACTGAAAAGGTACGTTTGGTGTTCCGTATAAAGATTTAAGGCACTGGCTGGCTTCAATAATTGCCCTCTTACTTATTTTTCTAAATTCAAAGTGGTATGGGCTTTTATCAAAGACTTCAAGATCCATATAGCAAGTGATCATCATGAATGTCTGTGTCACGGTATTTGAAATCCAATCATGCTAGTCACGTCTATTCATTTTAAAAATTATTTTAAATCAACGGCACGTAATCTTGATAATTCACTACTTGTCAAATCAATAAAATTATTTTTAATCAACGGCACATAATCTTGATAATTCACTACTTGTCAAATCAGTTGTACAACTAGATTAATCCATTTGAAGTCTTTGAAGTGCGATGCTCTCTCAACCACTCACAATTTTTTGTTCATGTTGACATTTGTAAATATGTGACAATTTATTGTTTGTTTCTCTTTTCTCTCTCTTCTTTAAATTATTTCTTGGAATTAAAATGTCGAGTAATCTTTTCAAGTTTTATTAAGTTGCCAAAAGAATTTGTTTTACTTTCTATTCCTAATTAGGATGTGTTTGGCACCCATTTTGGGTAAATTTAAATTTCGAATTGTGATTGATGGAAGAATATATGGTTGAAAAGTAATGAATTTTTTGTGTAATATTATTTTATTTGGAGAGTATGTGGTTATAATTAAGAAAGTGGGAAATTTGAAAAAAAAATGGGTGCCAAACATCCTCTTAATGTATCCGAACAAATTGAATATCAGTTACTTTTTCTTTCATACAATTAATTAAAGTCATAGGCCCTAACTGTTTATTCATTCGACTCAACATTTTTTTGTTCCATTCTGATTTGATAATACATGCAACGATGCATGTTCTTTATTATTTACAACTAATATTATAATTTCAATGTAACTAATTTAGGCCCCGTTTGACACCCATTCTCATTCTCATTCTTCATTTTAACCACACATTTTCCAAATAAAATAATATTACATACAAATCTAAAACTTTTCATTACTTTTCAACCACACATTATTCCATCAATCACTATTCCAGAATTCATTTTTTTCCCCAAAATGGGTGTCAGACAAGCTTTTAATAAAAATGTTCTATTGCAAGAATTTAGTAATTATATGGAGAGAATTTCAATCTGTACTCCCTTTTCATTCACACATAGTCCCTTGATGTAGGCTGATAGTAGATACGGCTGGTTCCTGATTTATTTTGTTTTTCTTTCGCAAATACTCAACTTATATGATAGTAGATTGTCTTAAAATTATTTATTCATTTTTCATTTTGGCTTTTGAGTAAAGAGAATATCCTCAATAGTGACGTTTACTATTGAGTGCGCTTAAAATTTTAAATTAACATAATAGGAGGAACTATATTTCTAATATCTTTGAATAAGAACTTGACTTGTTCCAATTATTTTTTACCTTGCTTGCTCTCTATTTTTTTCAAAATACATTTTTTCTCTTCTTTTGAACCACACATTCTTCAATAAAATAATATTACACACAATAAAAAAAAAATCTTCGTTTTTAACCACACATTCTCAATGAATATAGTATTTCAAAATGCATTTTACACAAAAAAATGTGGCTCAAACATGCCCGATTGTTTTAGGTGACAGGTTGTTATCATAGGCAATATCAAGGGCGGATCCAGGACCGAATTCTAGATCGGGCTAATATATAAAAACAAAATAACTAAAGAATTTTTTATTTTTACAAAAAAAAAAAATTTCTACCCTAAATCCGCCCGTGGGTAATATCAATCTTTATTCCATCCATGACCATGTTGGCACCAAATATAGTACCATCTTGACGCATAAAAAGAGTAAAATTTTGAGATAAACCCATTCAATAATCATAATGATTATTTATATAAGCGTCAACGGTGGAGGCTCGTGCCTGGATACTGAAGCCCGGACCCCACGTGTGCGGGTTACAGCCTAGTGGTTTATCACCTGACCGACCATTTTTCCCTTATTGGTTTAGCAAACCACCAGGCCGACCATTTTTCCCTTATTGGTTTAGCTGCTGAAATTGAAAATGCTTCTCTCTATCACTTTCTAGTCAATTAGTTAAATCATAATGATAATTACATGTAAATGGAAAGACAAATAATGGTTGAGAAAGTTCACAGCCGCCCTTTCCAATAAAAAGAAATATAAAATTACCGAATGAAACCCACAAAATGATAAAAGTTATTCATGATTAAGTGGCGGACGCTGACTTTTTAAGTTATGGGCACAATCAAATTTTCAAAAAATGACAAAAAATTAAAGTAAAGAATATCTTATTACAATTGTTCTCTACGTGGTCTCATATTTTGATAACGTTCCATGATTACATCATTTTCAATCTTGTCAAATCCATTTTTCTCAATATATGCAATCAAACTATCATTCAATCATTGATCTCCGATTCGATTACGTAGACGATTTTT